>JAJOOR010002084.1:0-65948 GCA_036250505.1 Solanum acaule | reverse complement strand
TAAGACATGGTGAGGCAGCCCATACTACCTCTCCATACCACACCCAAGTGATCCTTAAGACTACACAAGACAAGCTCCACTCACATCCCAACATAAATCGTTCATTCATCTTAATGCATGTAGACAACTTCATTCACTAATGACATAAGATCATCACTTACATTCAATTCAACATAAGCTCATACATTCAATTCATTATGACTCACTTTCACTCTAGCATGCTCAAACACCAACACTTTCATTAATTAGCCCAATAAGACTCATTCATTCATTATCATTACTATGACACACCAAGATCTCTCTTAAATGTCTACTTCTGCAATGTCTAGATGATGTCTCATTCCACCACATATCCTAAGTAGTACACCTTTAAGATACCCTAGTTCATTCATTCATTAATGTGGGGGAGAGCCTTAACCGACATAGACCATGGAGCTTGACATGGAATCCCGGTAATACCCTTACTGCATGAGGGATCCCCACTTGCCTAAGGTAGGGCCATTCTTTTAGCCTTTACGTGGTAGAGACCACTAGCTAGTCCGATGTGGGCACATAGTTAAGGGATAGAAGGATTGCTTCTAAGTACCCACATCTCAGCTAACGACGGGGCACCCATCTTAGGGGTTGCAACTAAATACTCACATCTCAACTAACAAAAGAGTATCAACCATCTTCATATCCTCTCGGTGCTAGACATTACTTCCCCACGGGGTTTGGACATTCATTTCATTCGTTCATTTAGGGATAAGGATTGCCACTAAGTACTCTCATCTCAACTCACGAAGGAGTACCCATCCTAGCCCAACATTCATTCATTTAGGGTTAAGGATTGCTACTAAGTATTCTCATCTCAACTCACGAAGGAATACCCATCCTGACCCTCATTCATTCATTAAGAAAGCTCTTGGATTCAAAGATGAGAAAACCTTTCATCTAGGAACCCCATTCATTTAAAGGAGTACATTATGAGACTATCCTTATAATAGAGCCAACATTCATTCATTTATGGTTAAGGATCTATACTAAGTATTCTCATCTCAACTCACGAAGCAATACCCATCCTAACCCTCATTTATTCATTAAGAAAGATCTTGAATTCAAAAATGAGAAAACCTTTCATCTAGGAACCCCATTCATTAGCACTAACTCACATTCTTTTCATTCATTCATTCTTCACTAGGTGTAAGAGTAGGTAAGCATAGTCTATCATAACCTCACCTTTATTATAAGTCATTCAAATAAGACAACAAGCAAGCATAACACATAAAGTCTCTACACAAGGTCACCTTTCATGCTCTTAGACCATACACAATTTCACATCATATCACATTATCTTCACGTAATCAACATTACTCAAAACAACAACCATCCAACTTTGCCTACAAGGCCATGATCACAACATGCTCATAAAGTAAACACCTCCCCACTTTCAAAGGGATCAACCACACAATTCTAACATCTACAACATATGTGTATATATATCAAAAATTTATTCATAACTTCATCATCATCATAGACCTTAGGTCACAATTGCCCATTCAAAGCATACATCCAATGTAACACAATTGACCAGAAATTCCTCATAATTCAATATAGAACAATACATAAATAAATAGTCCATAACAATCTACACATTAATATCACATTCTTAGCTCATAATCAATAGACCCACTTTAGACCCAAAAATTAGGGTTTCAAGATATGCAAGGGTTCATGGAGTTTTTTATCTTAAAACAGTCAATATTAACATAAATCATCATTTGAAATACTTTCATGCAAGAACCCAAGCTTAGAATTAAAATTGGGGTTTTTAGTGTTTTTGAAAAACATTGAAATCACTTTGATTTGGCTCTTTGATTGAAAGGTGAATCAAAGATAAAATTCCCATACCTTTGTGATTGATTTCCTTAGGAATTTGAAGAGAAATCAGTAGGAACCCATCCCCTAGCTTGAAGCTTCATCAATGGCTTCCATGGAGTTCTACAGAGAGAATTTATTTGAGAGGGAAGGTTCAATGTAGAAATAATGAGGTCCAATTCTAGGTTTTGGGGTTTTAACCTATTAAAATACCCTAGAATAGGTAGAATAATCGTGTATAATAATTCCCCAAAGTACCCAAACTACCCCTCACTTAGTTGGACCATTTTAAACAAGTCAAACTTGAGTTTTATTTTCACAGATTTCATCGGGAAACAAGTCCGCGGCATGGAAGTCTTCCCATAAGTTTTTCGGACATCAAATTTTGAGACAGAAGAGTCTGCGACATGTCCGCGATACGGACCAAATAATTGGCCTATGGTGGAGCTAGTCTACGATGCGGAGATGTTCCCTCCATGCACAATCTCAAGCTACCTTGGCAGCTTGTTTGGCCAAGGGTTAGGGTCCTCCTCGAGGACCCTTAGGATGGTCCCGGGGAGTCGTACCAGAACGTTTTGTCCCTAAAAACATTTATTAAGACACTAGGGTCACCTCCACTGATTTTAGACTCCAAACAACACATAAAAACATGCAAGACACACTAGAACACACTAGCACTCAAACAACTAGTTTTCGAATGTCTTGAACGTCTCTTTGACGTTTGACTTCAAACTCAACTAAACTGACCTATAAACTCATTTTCAAACACTTATACATGTTTATCAACTACTAACACGCATGTGAAGCTCTAAATATCCTATTTCATTTTGAGGGGCATTACAGGACTAAGCTCCCATCTCTTCCCAAATCTCATTACACCCTTCATGGGTGAAATTTTCAAGTATACCCAATCATTAACATCAAACTCAATGCCTCTTCGTTTAACATCAGCATAGGATTTTTGCCGACTTTGAACTGTTTTCAACCTTTCTCGAATAAGCCAAACTTTCTCCATAGCCTCATAAATCAACTCAAGACCTATCAAAGACACTTCACCCACTTCAAACCAACCTATAGGAGATCTACACCTTCTACCATAGATAGGCTGAAATGGAGCCATACAAATACTCGAGTGATAACTATTGTTATATGCAATCTCAATCAAAGGCAAATGATCATCCCAATTACCTTTGAAGTCAATTACATATGCTCTCAACACATCTTCCAAAGTTTGGATAGTACTCTCCCCTTGCCCATCGGTCTGTGGATTAAAGGTTGTACTAAGATTAACACGAGTACCAAGACCCTTTTGGAAAGATTTCTAAAACTCAAAAATGAGTAGGGTACCATGATCGAAGATAATGGACAAGGGCACTACATGCAACCTAACCATTTCTCTCAAGTACAACTTAACATAGTCCTTTGCCGAATAAGAAACCTCGACGGGAATGAAATGAGCCAATTTCATCATTTGATCTACAATAACCCAGATCGAGTCATGTTGCCGCCGGGTGCGTGGTAAACCAACAATGAAGTCCATATTCAAATCTTCCCACTTCCAAGTAGGAATGTTGATGAATTGGGATAAACCTCCGGCTTTTGATGCTCAACTTTCACTTGTTGAAAATTAGGACACTTAGCCATAAATTCCACAATTTTCTTCTTCATCCCATTCCAACAACAGAATTCATGTACGTCACGGTATATCTTGGTGGATCCTGCGTGAATAGAATATGGAGAACTATGGGCTTTTGATAAGATCTTCTCTCTCAAGTCATCAACATTAGGAACACACAAACGACCTTGATATCGAATCACACCATCTCCCCTTTCGAACAAAGCCTCTACAAACTTTTTAAGCACCGCTTCCTTCAACTCGACCAAGTTTAAATCAAGACCTTGTTTGGCTTTCACATCTACCACAAAGGATGATTCAAAACCATTGTGAATAATAACACCACCCTTGGTAGAGTCAACCAACTGAACACCCAATCGGGTCAATCTATGAACATCTCTAACTAACACCTTCTTATCATCCCCTACATGAGCAACACCACCTATAGATAACCGACTAAGAGCATCCGCCACCACATTTTCTTTACCGGGGTGATAGAGAACACTCATGTCACAATCTTTCAATAACTCAAGCCAACTCCTTTGGTGAAGATTTAGATCTTCTATTTAAACACATATTGAAAACTCTTATGGTCTGTAAAAACATCCATATCAAACACCGTACAAGTAATGCCTCCAAATCTTTAAGGCAAAAACAATTGTCGCTACTTCAAGGTCATCGGTAGGATAATTCTTCTCATGCATCTTAAGTTGCCTTGAGGCATAGGCAATGACTTTCTCATTTTGCATAAGGACGCATCCTAACCCAATTCTTGAGGCATCACAAGAAACCACAAATCCATCATTTCCTTCCAGTAAAGTCAATACCGGAGCAAAAGTAAGTCTATACTTTAGTTCTTGAAAATTATTTTCACAAGTTTTGGACCATATGAATTTAACCTTCTTTTTGGTCAATGACATCAATGGAGATGCAATCGATGAAAATCCTTCAACAAACCTTCTATAATAACAGGCTAAACCCAAGAAACTTCTAATATCTTAAGGGAATAGATGTTTAGGCCAACTCTTAATTGCATCCGTCTTGTTAGGATCTACCTCAATACCCTTACCAGAAACAATATGACCAAGAAAATCCATGGACCTTAGCCAAAACTCACATTTGCTAAACTTTGCAAAAAGTTGTTGGTCCTTGAGAAGTTGCAACACAATCCTCATATGATCGGTATGCTCTTCCTCACTTCTTGAATAGATCAATATATCATCAATGCACACGATCAAAAACATATCAAGGTATTGTCTAAACACCATTTTCATCAAATCCATAAATGCGGCCGGAGCATTAGTCAAATCAAATGACCTTACCAAAAACTCATAATGATTATACCGAGTTTAAAAAGTTATCTTCAGAATATCATCTTCCTCCACCCTCAATTGGTGATAACCTGACCGGAGGTCAATCTTAGAGAAGTAACTTAATCCTTGAAGTTTATCAAACAAATGATCTATCCTTGGAAGGGGATATTTGTTATTACCAGTAACTTTGCTCAATTGCTGGTAGTCAATACACATACGGAGTGAACCATCTTTCTTTCTAACAAACAAAACTATAAAACTCCACGGAGAGATACCTGGTCAGATGAAACCCTTATCCACGAAATCTTTTAATTGCTCTTTCAATTGCTAAAGTTCTGCCATATTCATACAATAAGGAGGAATAGAGATAGGTTTTGTATCTAGAATAAGGTCAATACCGAAGTCTATTTCCCTTTTAGGAGGAACTCTGGGTAGATCATCAGGAAACACTTTCAGAAACTCCTTAACAAGAGGTACCGACTCAACAGTAGGGGTCTCGAAATCTATATCCCTCACCCTAACTAGATAGTATATGCAACCCTTAGAAATCATCTTTCTAGCTTTATGACTAGAGACAAACTGACTCTTAAGCATAGAATTTTACCCATACCACTCTAGGATGGGTTCGTTTGGAAACTGAAACTTGACTGCACGTGTTCTATAATCAATAGAAGCATAACATGAATGCAGCCAATCTATATCAAGGGTAACATCAAAATCTAGCTCTACAAGATCAACATGAGTGACTTTATGGAAAAGGAGATGGGACACTTTCTATAGACCCTCATAGGAATAACATAATCACCAACTAGAGTAGAGACAGAAAAAGGATCTAACAGCACATCTGAAGAATATCAAATCTCATGGCCACATATGGTGTCACAAAAGACAGGGTGGCACCTTGGTCAAGTAAAGCATAAAAATCAAGTTGGAAGACTTTCAACATATCGGTAACCACATCGGGAGAACCCTCTTGCTCACGATGAGTCTGAAGTGCATAAAATCTGTTTTGTTTATGACTTCCACAAGAACTGGATAAAGGATTTGGTTGAGCCTATCAATGATTTTCTCCTTCATTCTTAGCAACTGAGGGACAGTCCCTTATCTTGTGGTCCATCTTACCACAACCAAAGCAAGAATTTGTATCGTCTAAGGACTTACCCTCATGCTTATTTCCACACCTAGCACAAGTAGACATAGACAATGAAGATCCACCACCATTTCCTCCTTGAGGCTTAGGGTTAGAAGCCCTATCTTTGTTGAACTTAGATGGAGCATCGGAGGAACCTTGACTGGAAAACCTTTGTCGGAACTTAGAATGTCTATGTCCATTGAACCTTGAATGTGAGAAGTTACAATCATCGGTTTTGGCCTTCTTTGCCTCCCTAGACCTTTCTTAAGTTTCTCCTCTTCAATTTATTGAGCATGAACCATGAGACGAAAAATGTCCATGTCATTGACAAGCATGACGATACGAATTCCTTAACAACTATTTTGGATATACCCTAGGATCGGCTACCATAGTAGGAATATACTTAGACAATTATGTGAACTTCAAAGCATATTCCTTCACACTCATTCTTCCTTGATTAAGGTTGATGAACTAAAGTACCTTTGCATCCCTCATCTCAAGGGGAAAGAACCTATCAACGAAAGCAATTGTGAACTTTACCCAATAAAGAAGACACGTAGCTTTCGCCCTTTCTTCTTTCCATTGGTTGAACAATATTTGAGAAACACCCTTAAGTTGATAAGCGAACAACTCCGCCTTTTCCACCGGCGTCACTCCCATGATCATTAACACATTATAAACCTCATCAATGAACTCTTGGGGGTCTTCATCAACCTTAGAACCATGAAACTCCAGAAGATTCATTCTAGTGATATCCCTCACTCTAGAAGTCGTTGTACCCATATTTGGGTTCACGGGTACCACAACCTCTCTATTGGCTTGAGTCGTCATGGCTTGAGCCAATACTTGAAAAGCAACCCTAAACTCCGCATTAGTCACTTGCTCAGCCAAAAGGTTGACCAGAAATTGAGGAGCCTGAAGAGCTTGAGGAGGATTTTCTCGTTCCACGTTCTCTTCTGCATTCCTTCTAGCACATGCCCTTCGAGTAGCCATATCATGTAAAGCATCAGACAAGAATTGGCAGAGAGACATTACAGAGTTAAATGCTAGCACACGACTTAGAGTAATGAAAGAAGTGGAGTTTCATAAACATCTTATAGCCTCTCATTCATAAGTGTGGTGCACTTCACACTAATTAACATGACTCTACTCGACGTGGCTTATGAGACTTCCTAGGACTTTTCTAAGCCTTGTGCTCTGAATACCAAGTTTGTCACGACCCAAGGTAGACCCTAGGCATAACATAGCATATGAGACCCCGAGAGGCCCCACATAAGCCCCTTAGCATACATCATACAAGATAATATAAAATCAAGACAAGTTAACAGGCAATTGCCAAACATAAGAGTTTATAAAACAAAGCGAAAGTCTAATAATGTTAAGCCATCTAGTACAAAGGAGTAATCAGGACGTAGCCCGTACATCAAGTTAAAACTGAAATGTAAAGACATAAGGAAACAAAAGCTCGGTCCTCAGAACATGAGGACTCACCAATCCTCAGACTTCTACTATGAGATCCCTAGCCAAAGAAGTGCGAATTTGGAACGTTGGACCCTACATTTTGGTAAGAAATGTAGGCAAGATGATGTGTTAGTACAAAGATGTACCAAGTATGATATTGATGCATAAAACATACGAAATCATTTTTAAAAGGACATTTTCAAGATATGCAATGACCAAGCTAAAACATGATAAAAGTGTTGAAAAACATATGTCATAAAAATGTGGTCAATGCAAATTAACATCTCTAAAAATTCATGAGATACTTCTAAAAGTAACCATAATTCATTAGTGTGGGAAATTTACCTTTAACCGACATGAAAGACCATGTGAGCTATTAACATGGAATCCAGTATCTACCCCACACTGAAAAGGGGTGTTCTCACTTTCCAAAGTAAGAACCATAAACTTTTAGCTTACGTGGATCCACAAGATAATGTCTATCTAGACAGTCTATGATGGTGCATAGTTTATGGGACAAGGGTAATTGCCACTTGTCCACTCGGTGTTAAGCATAAATCCTACGGAATATGAATTATTCTTAACGTTCCTTGTCATTCATGAGACATGGGTAATCTCCACTTGGCTTAGCATTGGAGGTCATGGGTAATTGCTACTTTCCTTATTCTTAGAATAGCTCCTTCACTTTGACTCATTTAAGGTGAGAAGACCTTTAAAACTTTAAAATCATTTAGGTGAGAAAATGTTTCACATTCGTGTATTGAGTAATTATGTGAGAAATCCCTTCACAACAATGAACCAACAACAACATCATTTATGCTTTATTTTCAAAGCAGCTTACATCAGTCTTCATCAATTCAATAAGAACATGCATATCTCCATAATTCACCTTTCATGGTTTAAAACCCATTTTCAATCATCAAAACCTAGAAAAAATGGGCTAAGCATGGGTTCATGGGGATTCATCTTAAAAACATGTAAATATATCAATTAATGCATAATAGTTCATAAAACAATCAAATAAATCAACATTGAAAGAAACCCATGATATAGAAGAAAACCCTAACTTCAATTGGAGATTTCTAATATCAAATTTGAGAAATTTAGGAACTCTATGGAGGAAAGGGCTCCATAGATGAAGACTATCATACCTTGATGCCAAAATCTTGAAAGCAATGGAGGATTAGGAGGCTTTATCTTGAAACCCTAGATTGCTTCTTCAACTTCTAGAGAGTGAAATATTGGAGAGGATGACTTATTTTTCATTTGAGAATTTGAGAGAATGAATGTACTTAAGAGGTTTGGGTGTTTAAAAATGTTTATATAGGCTTCTAATAGAGGGTAAAACGGCATAGTATTAGGCTAGAATAATTAGGAAATTACCCAAAAGCCCTCAAGAAAATAAATGCTGACTCCCGTCGATGGCACGACCTATGGTACATTGATCAGACCACGAAACGTACTGGTTGGTCATCGATGGAATCTAGAGACAATGATTTTTGGACTCCCAACTACGAACCCATGTACGGTCAATGGGTCCACCTACGGGTCGTACATGCCAGTGGTTGGTCTCCACTTTAACTCCAAAATCTCTCTAAGTTTGGGACTCACCTACAAAACCTACCTACGACTAGTGCATAGGTCGACGAACCGTTCTAGTGAACCGTAGGGAAGTACTGGAACTTGAAAAATATTGGGGACCTAGGTTGGACAACCATGGAGTTGACCTATGGACCGTGTGTCAGTTCAAGAGTCATGGGTGGCTTCGTCAGAACTGGCACCAGATCTTGAAAAAGCTACAATTTCTACCTTTTTGAATCTGAGGTTTAACAGATTCTTTTAAGGATATGGCTCCCCAAGAGCTTATGGGAGAAGGACTGCAGGCGACTATGTGGAGCCAGAGGTTCCTCAGGTTCCTGTCAACCCTTTGGCAGAACAAGTGACTCATGCCAAATTTTGAGCCGCTTTCCAAGTCTTAACTCAAGCTATAACGGCCCAAGCTAATAGAGAAGTTGTTGCTCCTGTGAACCCAAATGTAGAAATGAAAGCGATAAGGGTAAGGGACTTCACTAGGGAGAAATCTAGGGTTTCAAGCTTCAAGATCTTTTCTTTCTCTTACTTAGCTAGGCTTTGATATCAAGGTATGTGGGAATTCACCAATCGATTCCATTCTTCCATTGGTCCCAAATGAATCTAAATCTCCAATTCTATATGCACCAAATCTAATTAGGGTCTCGCGCAAATTCTCCATGGATCCAATTTATTATAATTCAATTATTTAATTTCAATCTTATTATACATGATTTGATTCAATTATATAGTTTTCTATTGCGCTCATATGGACCCGTATTTTTTAGTTCATTACGATGATGAACTTATAAAGAAATCTTATAGCTTTATGAATTATGATTTATGAAAGCTATGCATCTTTCATGACCCAGGGGTACCCCCTAGACGTATACTCGACCCCGAAGGGGTCTCATACAAGCCCTTAGCATAATCATAACATAAAGACATGGTAATGATGCGGAAAATTTAAGACTTTTACAATAGAAGTCAAGATTCATTTTTATAAAGAAAAAATCATAAGAGTTTAAACCTTGTCTCATTTCCCATCTAAACATTTAGAATACAAAGTTTGGGACTTAGCCCTTTACATCAATAAAGTTTCTGTATACGAAATACAATAGAAACTAAGAAATGGATAATCCTTCCTCGAACTTGAGGACTCACCAAGCTTAGGGAATAGTCAACCCAAGCTTCACTTGAAAGGAGATAGTGCCTCAACGACCGAAACCTACACTTATAATAAAAGGTAGAGAAAATGGGTTAGCACAATTAATTGTACTAAGTATGGAAGCATGCATAAAATCCTTAAATCATGCAAAAAGGGACATTTAGTTGAAACCGTGTCTTTATCAAGTTTAAAAGTTGTTATGCACATTTAGAGTCATCACCAAGTCAAACTATACCATAAGCCACCTTAGGCTACCATAGTCATGCATAACTTACCTTAACCTCACCCAAGCCAAAAATCTTAGACAAGGAAAACATCATGTTCATAGTTCATAATATGAATTCATTCCTAACACCAACTCATATAATCCATACATGGATTCATACACATTCATGTTATAAGTAAGCCACACCATAACCCCTTCATTGGTATACTTGTGCAATGTACAAGTGAAGTCCCATACCCCACTCATGCTAAGCAAAGCCTATTAAGAAGTCATAGATATAGCTCATGCTCATGTTCATATTCATGGTTCATGTTCATACATAGCATACATTAACTTCATAAAGCATCATGTTGTCAAGCACATACCACAATCACTCTCCAAGCTCACTTGTGCATTGTATAAGTGAAGTCCCATACCCCCACTCATACTAAGTAAGACCCCTCAAGTAATCATAGCACATGACTTGTATTTGTGTTCTTAGTTCATGTTCTTGTTCATGTCATGTTATGGATCTTGTTCTTATCATGTAGGGAAGTTTAGCTTTAACCGAGATAGACCATGTGAGCTACATGAAATTCGGTGTCATGAACTCACACCGAAAAGAGGTGTTCTACTTGCCTAAGGTAGAACTAACATGTTTAGCTTATAGGTGGATCCACTAGCTAAGAGACCTATGTGGGCACATAGTTATGGGATAGGAAGATTGCTACTAGAAACCCGGACTAACTAAGGTAAAAGGTTTCCATCTCTTGTTCCTATCCACTCGGTGCTAAGCCTAATTTCCTTTTTATAATCATGTTAAGTCTTTACTTTATAATCATGTTCATGGAAGAATGACTAGCACTCAACCATCATGGTATCATGGTAGCTCATGGATTCTTTAGGGGAGAATAGCCTTTCACCCTTAGAATCCTTAGTATGTGAGTAAGTCTCTTACATCATGTTCATGAGAGTGTCCTTTTTAATCAACACAACATTAATATTATAATCATGGTCCTTTCATGCTTAGATAAGTGTAAGGGTGTAGGGGAGAAGGGTATTGCATCAATATCACCAATACATTATAGCCATAAGATCATCCCTACATAGGTAGACCATAAGTTCATATACAATCTTCATCATCCTACACAAACCCTAGCAATTTACCCCCACTAAAGGGTCATGAATGATGTCTAATAATTACACCCAAATATACTACAATAGGCATGAATAATACAACATTCAATAACTAGATTAGCATAGATACAATTCATAGTAATCATCTTACATCAATACACCAATCAAAATTCATGAAATTGGGGTCATGTAGGTGTTCATGGGTTCATGGGGAATTTTACAATAAAAATCACCATTAAACATCAAATCATCCATAATATAATACAATTAACATAATGAAATCATTTTTAGGAAGAACCCATGGCTAGAATCAAAACCCTAGTTTTTGAACAAGTTACCAATTTCGAAATTAGAGTTTGAAAGGCTTCATGAAGAAAAGTGTTCCATGAATCAAGATTCCCATACCTTGATTAATCATTTCCCCATGATATTTGAGTGAAAAGGATGGATCTTGAACCCCTAGCTTGAGCTTCTTCTTTGTTCTTAAATGGAGTCTAGAGAGAGAATATTTTGAGAGGGAAGTGGGTTTGAGTTTGGTTCTTGATAGTTATGAGGAGTTGAGTGAAGTTTAATGAATTAAAACTATTTATATGGGTCTAAAATAACTAAAAATAATTGTCCCCACCCATACTTAATTAATTAGAATTTTATTGGAATGTTTGACCCTTAGCCGACTTGAACAGCTTTTACAGACTCCCACCCACAAAACCCCCACCTACGGGGCATGGGTGGAACCACGGACCGTACTAGTCCTTCATGGTTTGGGTTAGAGAGGGGAAAATCAAGCCAAGGGTTGGGGAGACTAAGTCTGAACCCATGCCACCCACCTACGGTCCGTAGGTTGGGTGACGCCCCTACTGGCAAGGCGTCGATAGGTACTGAAACTTGGAGGATTGGGGGAGGTTTGGGGTAGCTAAGTCTTGACTCACGACTCCCATCTATGGGGTGTGAGTCAATCCACACCTCGTGGTTCCCCCCTTCGTGGATGACATTATTTTTGGACAGTTTTTGAGCAGCCTCTTGGCCCTCATCAAGGATCCTTGGGGGGTCCTTGGGGGGCCATGCCTTGATGTTTAGGGACTTAAGCACTAGTGCTAACCTAGGGAGGTCATGTTACAACTGTTACCTTGACATTAACCCTTTATAGGACTCTAGACTACATGATAGGCTCTAGCTTAAGTCATTAGATTTCTGGGGTGTTACAGCATGTCTTACGAAAATGATGTTTTATGAACTATGGATGCTTTTGAGATAAGTATCAATGAATAGTGAAAGGTTTTCTCATATATTATGAAATCATGGTTGTGAAAGGTTTTCTCACATATGTATGAATCATGATTTGAAGGAGCTACTCTATGATGACTGATGATATGGATTGGTATTATGATTGTTGTCTTTCCTCATGTTATGCTTTGATAATTGACTTTATCTATTCCATTGGGATTTAGCTTAGCACCGAGAGAACTGTGAGGTGGAGGCTCAAATAGGGTAGTCTCTAGTACCAACCTCCAGTTCCAAACTACGTGCCCCTATAGGATTGTCTTAAATGACCTAGCTAGTGGATCCACACAGCCTTTATGATATGATACAGAGTTTTACCTTGGCAAGTAGACTTTTCCTTCTCGGAGTGGGAGTTACATTGGATTCCATGTTATAGCTCACACGGTCAATTGTTGGTTAAAGCTAATATCCCACAAAATGAATTAAGTTAGCTTGAAAAGGTTTTATGAAAGCTTTCGTTATGTTTTAAGAATGCATTGACCTTGTTCATGATTTATGATTACTCTTTAAAGGTTTTTTAGGATGTTTTAGTTTGTTCATGCGTATCATGTTTAAAGTCCCCACTATGATCATATTTATCTTTTCACGCATTTTCACCATACTTATGCCTATATTGTCTTAGTATATTCAATATACTAATGCATACTTGTGCCTATATTGTCTTATAATCTAGGGCCGACGCTTTTCCTCCGAAGGTGCCTAGATTTTAGATTACTCAGCTTAACTACTTGGATTGGTCAGTCATCATACTCCGACAAGGCTATTGATGTTCCTTTATTGCTTTTGATGTCTTTTGTTTCAGACTTGTACGTGGTGTATGGGTTACATCCCAACCACTCATTTGATGTTAGAATGGCTTGTGTTGGACTTAGTAGTATTTTGTGTATTTCGTATGTACTCTTTTGGTATCGTTTATGTCATCTTATGATTTGAGACTTATATTGCTATAACTCTTAAATTGTATATTCATTATGTCATGCCTATGTCAAGTGGCTTGTTTAGTGCCTCTCGGGGCTCTATTCGCTATGTCACGTCTAGGGTGTACTTAGGGTCGTGACAGCAAGTTAGTCGATCTTGCTACAACAATAACCATTAGACATGTCTAGATCCCAGAATTCTTATTATTAACTTTTTTTCCAAGTTTTATCCTTTTTATTCAAATAAGCAAAACTTAAGGTAGGTCCTAATATTTGCAACCATTAGACATCAATTACGATGAAAGAGATAATAAGATATACATATATAACATGCAATTCATTCTGTAAAGATCCTAGTTTTAGGTCAAGCCGTCATGGATTCCACAACTGTTGGTTATGGGGTTTAGCCACTCATGCTTAATGAAACAAGAATATATAATAGCATATATTCAAGACGTAATTACGTACAAGAGTTAAAGACAATAAAAACTTTGATTTTAATAACCCTATAAACTCTCGTTCAAACTCAGTTCAAGAAAATATCATCTATTTGATAAAACAAAGATGATAAAATAAAATCCTAAAAATAGTATTTATAATTCCAAGAATTTTGAATTTGTAAAATAGAAAGCAAAAATCCTGAGGCTCATCTGACGTTGCATGTGACGGCCCGTCACATGCATGACGGTCTATTGTCTTTGTCATCACAAAACTTTAGAGAATTGTAACATTCTTGTAGGTCTATATTAACTTTGACGGCCCATCAAAGGTCTAACGGTCCATCACCTCCTTCGTCACAAAACTTCAGAGAGTTTGCGAAATTCCTTTAAGTTATAATGGTGCACGTGACGGTCCGTCGAGACTATCTTTAGAGCCCTCCTTTTGACACTTAGCTCCATTTCACTTTTTTCTTGCCTTGATTGATTTCTAACCCAACACATCAAAAAAAAAAATCAAAATACACTAATGTTACTTAAGAATGCACAATTATTTCTAGTTTAAAACATTAGATGTGTTGTCAAATACCAGCACATTGAATGGTCATTACAATAGATATCAATTTACCCATCACTCATCCCCGAAATATCACATAAGAAACAATTGTGCTAAGTCAAGAATATGGTAGTACCTAACTCCTCAACCAGATGATGCTTCCATTAAACCTTTATCAATCTAATTTACTCTGTTCTTAAATTTTAGACATCCCGATCATGCATCTCAAGTGATGCTTCCTCATACTGTTGATCCTTGTCTAGAACTTTCAAGTCCCACTTGATAATGTACTCACCATCGTCATGCTACTTGTTCTGCATGGATACATGGAACACTTAATGGACTCTAGAAAACTAAGCAGCAAGGCTAACCTATACGATATTGGCCCCACACTTTTAAGAACCTCGAGTAGACCAATATGACAAGGGATAAGTTTACCCTTCTTATTGAACCTCATCATTGCTTTTATTAGTGACACCTTCAATTAAACTTTTTCACCAACCTGAAATATCATGTCACAGGTCAACCCAAGCTACCAATAGAGTTGCCTCAAATTCCAATACATCTTGGTTACACCTGAATGAATCGAAAATCGTCAAGCATGAGATTATACCAACACATTCTGATTTAAATCAACTCGAGAAACACAAACCCTCCCTCTAAAACAGAGCACCCCGCATGTATTAAGGGTGGAACCCGATGCCTCTCCAGACATTACTTTATTTCAGATACATTTTCGTTGTTCCACATCTCCGGACACTACTTTATTTCAGATGCATTTTCGTTGTTCCACCTCTGCGGACACTACTTTATTTCAGATGCATTTTCGTTGTTCCACACTTATAGGAACTTAAGCTAGCGATTAGAATTATTTCAAAATGGAAATGCAAAAACAGGGGAATAGTGAGTTCTGATTCTTCCTCGCCATACCCACTATAGCGACTGACACACCATTATCACAGTGTAACACTCCGAAAAATAATAAGTTAAGCTAGAGCCTAAACGTAAGAATGAACTCCTTGAATGTGAGTATAGAGATTAAGGCCATGAGGCAAGTGCCATGTCAAAGGGGCCAAGCCATAGCCAAAGGCCAAGGCATCCCCAAGCCTTTAGCTACTGCCTCAACCTTCACGAGAAGGACCAAAAGTCGTGGTCCTCACCATGGCTCGTGAAAGTGAGTGTGGCTTTGCCTTGGCCATGAAAGTGTGGCCACCAATTTTCCTAGCCACAGCCTCAACTTCCACGGCCATCACCACAGCCCGTGGTCATTACCACGGCTCGTGGGAGGCCTCATGGAGTTGCCTTAGGCAAGTGAGCTAAGGGCACCAAGTATCTTAGCTATTGCATCACCCTTCACGGGGACCACGGTCTGTGGTCCACTTCACGCCTCGTGAAGGGGCTCGTAGTCATGCCTTGGGCTCATAAGCCAAATGCACCAAACACCAAGCCACTGTCCCAATCTTCACGAGAAGGACCACAAGTTGTGGTCCACACCACGGCTCGTGAAGATGGGCATGAGACCTGGACAGGGGCTTTAAGTGATGAACATTTGAGTCTTTTACTTTTTAAGTCCAATCAAAGTGAGGTCGTTTTGGGTATTTTTAGGGGTAAAATATAAGTTGATTTTAAGCCATAAACACCCAATACAAGTCATTAATTCATAACACCCAAATTCCTCTCCTCTCCAATATTTCTCTCAATAGAGTTCCTCCATTAAAGAACATCAAGAACTTGAAGGATAGGGCTCAAGAATCCATCTTCTCAACTCCAATTCGTGGGCAAAGCTTCAATTAACGTATGGGATTCTTGATTCATGGAACACTTTTCTCCATGAAGCCCTTCAACTCTAATTTCAATTTGATGAATTGTTCAAAAACTAGGGTTTTCATTCTAGCCATGGATTCTTCCTAAAAATGATTTCATTATGTTAATTGTCCTATATTATGGATTAATTGATGTTTAATGGTGATTTTTATTGTAAAATTCCCCATGACCCCAATTTCATGAATTGTGATGGGTGTATTGATGCAAGATGATTACTATGAATTGTGTCCATGTTAATCTAGTTATTGAATCTTATTTAATTCATGCTTACTGTAGTATCTTTAGGTGTAATTGTGAGACTTGATTCATGACCCTTGAAAGGGGTAAATTACTAGGGTTTGTACATGTTGATGAAAGTTGTGTATGAATTTATGATTCACTTGAAAGGTGAAGATCCTATGACTATTGTGTAAATTGGGGTATTGTTGAAGGTTATTCTTCTCTTACCCCTACACTTGATTATGTATGAATTGTCTAGGATAATGATAATTATGTTGATTAAAAGTCTATTCTCATGAAAACACTATGAATGTAATGTGAAAGTTCTACAGACATACTAATGTTGATTCTAAAGTTGAAAATACATTCTCACTTTATTGAATTATGAGCTATTTTATGGGTTGTATTGAATGAAAGGTAGAGCAATACATCACACATGTAAATGCAATTCAAAGACTAATTATGTATAATTTGGGAAATAATGCTGAGCACCGAGTGGACATGGTCAATAAGGTAAAGGCCCTTCTGCCAATGCAAGAGGTTGGGTCATCTAAGTAAACTCATGAGATGGAAACTCCTCCGCCAATGGAAGAGGTTGGGTTTCTAGAAGCAATCTCCCTATCCCATAACTATGTGCCAACATAAGACTTTATCTAGTGGATCCACCTAAAGGCTGAACATGTTAGTTCTACCTTAGGCAAGTAGGACACCTTCTTTCAATGTGGGGTTACATGACACCGAATTCCATGTAGCTCACATGGTCTATGTCAGTTATGGCTACTTTTCCCTATATGATAAGATAATGAATGAGACATGAACTATACTATGACTTCTTGTTGGGTTTACTTAGTAGGAGTGGGGGTATGGGACTTCACTTTTACATTGCACGTGTAGACTTAGTAGGATGTTATGGGATTGTTCCTTTATGTTATGGTGACACATGAATGTATGCATGTATGTTGAATGGATAGTTGCTATGGTATTGGTTTTGCTATGTTATGAGTATAAATGTGATTATTGCTTCTCTTTTACATTGAAAGTGCATGATGGTTTTCAAACTTGATAAATGCATACTTATAACTAAAATGTCCTTTTTAGCATATTTCAAGGATTTTATGCATACTTAGTACTAATGTGCTAACCCATTTCTTCTACCTCTACAATGAGTGTAGGTTCCATCTAGGTGGCTTACATCTTTCTTTCTTGAAGAAGATTTGGATTGCTTATCTCCAAGTTGCGGTGAGTCCTCAAGTTCGAGGATGGATTTCCTATTCTTAGTTTCCTATTGTACTTCGTATATTGAGACTTTTATTGATGTAAAGGACTAAGTCCCAAACTTTGTATTCCTATGTTTTAGATGGTGAATGAGACAAAAGGTCTAGACTCTTATGATTTTCTTTTATGAAAAATGAAGTTTGACTTTGATTGTACAGTTTTAATTTTTTCCCCATTATTTCTATGTCTTATGTTATGATGATGCTAGAGGCTTGTATGAGACCCCATCGAGGTCAAGTACGCCATGTTACGTCTAGGGGTTACCCATGGGTTGTGACAAACTTGGTATCACAGCATAAGGTTTTGGGATGATAATTAGGTTAATGTCTCATGAACCGCATCTAGTAGAGTCTTGTTTATGAGTGTGAAGCGCGCCACACGCGCCACACTTATGAATGAGAGGCTATAAGATGTTTAGGAACTTTCACTTCCTTTATTACTCTTTAGTCATGCTTTGGAGTCCTAACTCTATGAAGTCATTTTCCTAACCCTTCTCTTGTGTTTATAGGCTATGAATACAAGAAGGGCTAATGTTAGGAGGGCGGTAGAGGAGAGTGTGAATGAGGAGGTTCCCCCTCAAGCTCCTTAAGAACCCCAAGTTCCTAATGATGAAGGAGTTATAACTAATGTTGAGATAAGGGTGGCTCTTCAAACATTGACTCAACTCATGTCTACTCAAGCTCAAGCTGTCACCGTGCAAGCCTAGGCAATAACGGCCCAAGCTAACTGAGATGTGTGGCTTCGGGCAAATCCTAATGTGAACCCTCCTACGTTCTTTTGTTCCAAGGTGAATTAAGACCCACAAGAATATGTAGAAGAGGTCTACAAAATAGTGTATGCTATGGGGGTGACCTCTATTGAGAAAGACGAACTAGCCAGGTATCAATTGAAAGGTGTGGCCCAAGTGTGGTACACTCAATTTAAGGAGAATAGGGCTATAAGAGCGGGTCCCATGAGTTGGGAAGTATTCAAGAAGGTCTTCCTTGATAGGTTCTTCCCCTGTGAGAAGAGGGAAGCTAAAGTTGAGGAGTTCATCAACCTTCGCCAATGAGGGATGAGTTTCCAACAATACTCTTTGAAATTTACTAAGTTGTCCAAATATGCCCTCTCTTTGGTCTCTAATCCAAGGGATGAGATGAGCCAATTTGTGACCGGTGTTTTTGATGCCATTGAAGAAGGATGTCGTACGGCAATGCTCCATGACAACATGGATATCTCACGGTTGATGGTTTATGCTCAAAAAGTTGAGGAGACAAGGCTTAGGAAGAAGAATAGAGAGGTAAAAAGGCCAAGGACAGAAGATGGAAATTCGTGTAAGGGTAAGTTTGAGGGTCAAAGTGGACCAAGGTTTAAGAAGAGGTTTACCAACCAAGGCTTATCCAATGCTCCTATGCCAAACAAAGAAAGGGTGACTAACCCTAAGCCACAAGGAGGCAATAGAGGTGGATCTTCCGTAGAGAGACCTACTTTTGCGAAGCGTGGCAAAAAGCATGAGGGGATATGTCTTGCCAGATTGGGTGTGTGCTATGGATGTGGAAAAATTTGGCATCAATTGAAAAAAATTCCAACCCATGCGGCCAAGGGAAGAGAGGATATCCAAGCTCCTCTAAGTGGTTCCAATTCCGATGCTCCCAAGAAGAACTGCTTCTATGCCCTCCAATGATTAAGAGGTTTCCCCGAACGTTGTTACTGGTATGTTGCAAGTATTTTAAATAGATGTTTATGCATTATTAGACCTCGGTGCCACTTTATCTTTTGTTACCCCTTTTGTGGCTATGAAATTTGAAGTACCTCCCGAAGAGTTAAAAAAACCTTTTTCCATGTCTACCCCGGTAGGTGATTCGGTTGTAGCTAAAAGAGTTTATACGAGTTGTCCTATCTCTTTGTCTCATAGAGTCACTTTGGTCGATTTGGTAGAATTAGATATGTTGGACTTTGATGTCATATTGGGGATGGATTTGTTGCATGCTTGTTTTGCTTCCATTGATTGTAGAACTCAGGTAGTAAAATTTCAATTTCCAAATGAACCCATTTTAGAATGGAAAGGGGGAAATTCAATCCCTAGAGGTCAAATCATGTCATGTCTAAAAGCTAGTAAAATGATTTATAAGGGATGTATCTACCATATTGTAAGAGTTAAGGACATTGAGTCCGAGACTCCTCCTTTAGATACGGTCCCCGTAGTGAGGGAATTTCTGAAAGTCCTTCCCGATGACTTGCCCGAAATTCCTCCCAAACAGGAAATAGATTTCGGAAGTGATCTTTTGCCAGATACACACCCCATACCCATTCCCCCTAACCTGATGGCTCCGTACGAATTGTAGGAATTGAAGGCACAACTCAAGGATTTGCTAGATAAGGGTTTTATTCAACCAAGCATATCTCCATGGGGTGCCCCGGTATTGTTTGTGAAAAAAGAAGAATGGATCCCTTAGGATGTGTATTGATTACCGTCAGTTGAACAAGGTCACTATAAAGAATAAGTACCCTCTCCCTAGGATTGACGATTTGTTTGACCAACTCCAAAGGGAGAGTTACTTTTTGAAGATTGACTTACGATTGGGCTATCACCAACTTAGGGTGAGATGGATTGACATTCCTAAGACGACCTTCCGAACAAAATATGGTCACTACGAATTCCTAGTTATGTCTTTTGGTCTAACAAATTCCCCGGCAGCATTCATGGACCTAATGAATAGGGTATTTAGCTAATATCTTGATTCATTTGTGATCATCTTTATTGATGATATTTTGATCTATTTAAGGAGTGAAGGTGATCATATGAAACATTTGAGGATTGTGTAGCAAGTCCTTAAAGACCATCAACTTTATGCTAAGTTTAGCAAGTGCGAGTTTTGGCTAAGGTCGGTTGCTTTCCTTGGTCACACTGTGTCGAGAATGGGTATAGAGGTTGATCCTAAGAAGACAGATGCGGTCAAGGATGAACGGGGCTAAGCGGTCTGCCGAAGCTGTGGGATGTAAAAATACATCGGTAGGGGAGCGGAAGCCTAGACCTCTAAGTCCCCCCGATATTCGAAGCTTTTTGGGTTTGGCAGGTTATTATAGGAGATTTGTTGAGGGCTTCTCATCCATTGTATCTCCATTGACGACCTTGACTCAAAAGAAAGCTAAGTTTGTGTGGTCGGAGGCTTGTGAGAAAAGCTTCCAAGAATTGAAAGATAGACTTACTTTGGCTCCGGTGTTGACCTTATCGGAGGGTACCGATGGGTTTGTAGTGTATTGTGACGCTTCTCAAGTGGGCTTTTGATGTGTCCTTATGCAACATGGTAAGGTGATTTCCTATGCCTCAAGGCAACTCAAGGTCCATGAGAAGAATTATCCAACTCATGACCTTGAATTAGCAGCGGCTTTGTTTACTTTGAAAATATGGAGACACTATCTCTATGGGGTACATGTAGACGTGTTTACCTACCACAAGAGCCTTCAATATGTGTTTATCCAAAAAGACTTGAATGTCCGACAAAGAAGACAGTTAGAGCTTTTGAAAGATTATGACATAAGTGTCCTTTACCACCCCAGCAAAGCTAATGTGGTTGTGGATGCCCTAAATATATTGTCCATGGGTAGTGTGGCTCATGTAGAAGATGAGAAGAATAAATTGGTTCATGATGTGCATAGGTTGGCCTGGTTAGGTGTCCAACTAGTGGATTCAACCAAAGGTAGATTTATGGTTCATCATAGTTTCGAATCGTCCTTTGTTGTTGATATGAAGTCTAAACAATACCTATATCTCGTATTGATGGAGTTGAAAGAATAGGTTCTCAACAAGTCCGTAGAGTCTTTCTCCCAAGGGGGAGATGGGGTGCTTAGGTACTAAGGTAGATTATGTGTTCCAGATGTTGATGACTTAAGGGAGACAAATTTTAGAAGAGGCTCATGGTTCGCAGTATTCTATTCATCCGGGGGCCACCAAGATGTTGCCATGATCTACGGGAAGTCTATTGGTGGAATGGTATGAAGAAGGATATAGCGGGTTTTGTAGCTAGATGTGTGAATTGTCAACAATTTAAGGCCGAGCACTTGAAACTCGGTGGTTTGCTCCAAGATATAAATATTCCCACTTGGAAGTGGGAGGAGGTGAATATGGACTTTGTTGTGGGTTTGCCTCATACTCGAAGGCAACATGATTTTATTTGGGTCATCGTGGATAGGATGACTAAATAAGCCCACTTCATTCCCGTTAAGGTTTCTTTTTTGGCAGAAGACTATGCCAAATTGTAAATTAAAGAAGTAGTGAAGTTGCATGGGGTTCCTTTATCAATTATATCGGATCAGGGCACTCAATTTACTTCACATTTTTGGAAGGCATTCAAACAAGGGCTTGGTACCAAGGTTAAGCTTAGCACCGCTTTCCACCCCCAAACGATTGGTTAAGCAGAACGCACTATTCAAACCCTAGAGGATATGTTGAGAGAATGTGTCAATGACTGCAAGGGTAATTGGGACGATCATCTTCCATTGATAGAATTTGCCTATAACAATAGTTACCACTCAAGCCTTGAAGGAGAAAATCAAGTCAGCGATAGAAAGAACTAGTCGGCGAGTCACCGAACGGTTCCGCGATGTAGTGCTATATCGCCCAAAGTTATAGAACTTGAAGATGTTGAAGGACAAAGTAGAAAGGCGATGGAATTGACCAAAGGGCGAATCGTCGAGTTGATCGGTGATCCCGACTTATTGCACCGAATGGTCCTTCGCAACACATATTTTAGCAACTATAAATACATTTTAAAATTTTTAGTATCAATATAGAGTCTTCATTGTAGAATTAGTATTATTCAGTTTTGAGTTGAGAGCTTAGAACTGAGAATAGAGTGACAATATTTTCTTTGCTTTGAAGATTTGAAGATTTCCATTTCTAAGAAATTGGAAATGGGTGTCGAAGATTCTTCATCTTATTTTATTATGTCTAGCTAAAACCTTAATTTTTGGGGTGTGATTATGTGATTATGGGTTGATTTAACTATTGGGTATTGTTAATTGATAGTTTAATTGTTTTTTAAAGGTGATTTCGTTCAGTAATTGTGGTTGAATTTAATGGGTTGTAGTTGCAAATACAATCCTAACTTCGTGTTTTTGGCTTGCTCGAGAGAGAGGTTTTAAAACCAAAATTACTGAATCGATGGTCTGTGGGTATTGGATTGTTATGGGTTCAACCCGAGAGAGTGAATCCTAAACCCTTTTCCACAGATTCAGCTCAAGAGAGTGAATGGACTAAAGCGAAGGTTGTGATTAATTGGTTCTTATTGGTGTTCAAGAGAAACCAATTTGATTCGGGGTAAATTGTTCAAGAGAAAGTTTATCCCCACTAAAGTCTAGCTTATTCACTAATTTACAGTTGTTTACTATTAATTGCAATTACCCGGTTGTTTGCCTTAGCCCATAATCCAATCACATCCCAAGAAGCTGTCACGATATTGTTCTCTTCGTATTATTTGTGTTTTAGTTGAAAAATGCATACAAACCCCCCTATTATTTGACACGTGTGTCACCCCAAACTTGAACAATGCTTTTATTCGTAAATGTTTTTACCTATGATTGACTTGAACACATTCATACTTTTTTATTGATTCTCGATTACAAACCACTCCTTGTGGGATTTGACCCCAACTCACTTAGCTGGGTTATATTATTGACTAACGATCGTTGGCACTTAGTATTGGATGAAGTGTCCTGATAAGTGAAATCATGTGTAGTGACACCTAGAATTTGCCCCGTTGGTCTGGTTGAATAGGTGATGCAATCTCTTGATATGATATTAGGTAACTTTAAAGAGTGTGAAACAATTTGACATTATACCTTTTTTTGTGGCCTACCTTGTGAGTGTGTGAACCCCTCTTGAGCAGCCCTTGAGCCTTAACCTTTTCTTGGAAGAAACTTGATGAATTGTGACCTTTCTTGATCCATTACCCATAATCCTCATGATTTGTGGTGTTTGTTTGAATAGCCAACTGATGTTTATCGTGACCAACGACACTAACCTACGGTTCGAGTATTCGTTGATAATATAGTAACCCAACCAAGGGTTGGGGCCGTGTCCCACGGGAGCGGTTTTGAGAATTAATAGAAAAATAAAATTGAGTTTTAACTAGTCGTAGCTAAAGGCATTAACGATTAAAAACATTGTAAATTAAAGGGGGACACAAAAGTGACAAATATCAATTTGGGGATTTTGTCACAAGTATAGCAAAAATAACAAGAAAATCAAAAAAGGGGAAGAGTTCTTGGTGTGTGACCGTAATACAAGTTGAGATAAATAATTCGGTATGTGCTTTCGATAGGAAATTTGTAAGATAATAGTGACTAGGCTAAGCTTTAGATGGAAATAAGTTCCCTCTCGGGCAACTTACCCTGTTTCAAATGTGTTCCTCTCAAACACCCATTTGCCACATGAAGACCAGCCTATGCCTTACCCCACTCACTCTCTCGAGCTGAGTGTTAGTATATGGGACTAGGGCTCACCCTCTCAGGCTGAACCTCTTGTCGACCCATTCCTTAGGCCATCAGTCTAGTGGTCTTGGTTTCGTGACCTCCCTCTCGGGTAAGCCGAAAAGACATGGGTGGCTTTGTATTTGCAACTACAAACCCATTAAATTAAAACACAACCACTAGGTGAAATCACCATTAAAATACATCTAACCTATCAGCAAGCAAGACCCAACAATAATATCAACACATATTTGCTAAATCACACCCCAAGAATGGGGGTTTTTAGCCACACATCAAGAAATAACAAAATACACCTAAAATGATAGTGAAATCAAATGGGTATAAGAAATTAAACTTTGATTTAAGCAAAGGAAGTAGAATAGAGAAGACCCACTTCCAACTTGGGGAAGATGAACTCCTTTCTTCAAGTTTTCTAAAACCCTCTCCAAACTTGAGAGAAAAGTAAAAAGTACTAAAATTATATTGTCTAATATTACTACTAAAATTGATACCAAAAATTCTTACAAAAACTGATAAGATATAACTCTCAACGAGTATTTATAGTTTTCAAAAATCTATGCTACGGCGGATCTTTCGGCAACATTAGTCGGAATTGTCGATCAACTCGGTGTTTGCCTTTTGGTGTACTTCATCGCCGCCTTACACCATCCTTCGGCATCGTCGTGCTCTGGGTCATTGGGCAACATAGTACTGCTTCGCGAAACTTCTCGACATGCGCCGACTGCTCCCTTTTTCCGCTGACTTGATCCTCTCTTTCGAGGCTCAGCACACTGGAACAAAAGGCGAAGTCAGACCCTTCGGTGATTCGCCAAGTGGGCTCGGCGATCCTCAGGCCTTCAGTTTCTCGTTCTTTTCAGCCTTTTCGTTCCTTTTTGCGAAGCAGTATCTATGCTTTCCTTCAAACTTCAAATTCCTGAAACTTAAAGGTTTTCATCAGATATTGAGATAAAATAAGCATTTAAGGACACAATTTCTATTAAAATATAGCCCTAAATGAGTCCGATTTTGTGGACTCATCACCAACTTAGGCCAAAAGCCTAAGTTAGGGGTGTGGTGAAAAGAGAAGGCAAATCAAGAAGTACAAGAAAGTCCCATTTGACCCATGGTTTTGAAAAAAATGGAACCCCTCCATAGAAAAAAAGAGAGAAAAAGAAGAAAAGAATGAAGAAGAAAAAGAATGAAAAAGTTGTGGAATAAAGTTGTGAAAATGCAAAGAAAATGGGGAATCCAACAATCCCAGGAAGATGAATAATGGGTGACTTTTGAGCATTAATGAGAATGATAAAGAAGAGGAAGGAAAGTCTTGTTCACACCACATTTCATGAGGATAGAAGTCACTGAGCCTAAATGACCATACATTTGCACTCAGCCTCGTTACGAGCCTTGTAAAGACCTTTGTGATCTTGAGTGAGCTTAAACAAGTGTTGATTGGAAAATACGGGCAAACCTATAGGTGAAATCTGCATTGTGTTCATCTTTGTGATTGTGAGTATTGATCTTGATTCCGGAGCTACAATTGATTAAACCATTGTGTGTGAATATGGAATCATTCTTTGTGTGAGGGAATTTGAACACTTTTGTTGAGCTTGAACTTGCATTTGAAGCAAGTATTGTGAGCTTGAGATTCTTTAGTAATGGTGAGTCACAACTTGAGTCTTTGAGTCGATCCTTGCACGAGTAAGATGAGTCTTTTTGTGTGCATTCATGATTGAGTCTTGTGTAGCACTGTTTGAGACATCCTTTTTGAACTGCTGAACTTGAGTTTTACTTGAGGACAAGCAAAAGTTTAAGTTGGGGGTGTTGATGAGTCCACGATTTGAACTCATTTAGGGATTTGTTTTAATAGATATAGTGTCCTAAAATGCATATTTTGTGCCAATAACTGATGTAAATCCTTAAATTTCAAGTATTTGGATTGAGAAACAAAGCATGAACACTAATGAATAAAAAGGAACAAAACAACTGAAAGAACAAAGAAAAGAAGTCCTGAGGATCGCCTAAACCATTGGGCGAGTCGCCGAATCCATGGTCTCGCCTAATGTTCCAGTGTGCCAAGCCCTGAAGGAGAAAATCAAGTCGGCGATAGAAAGGAACAGTCGGCAAATAGCCGAACGGTTATGCAATGCAATGCTATATCGCCCAAAGTTACAGAATTTGAAGATAATGAAGGCCAAAGCAGAAAAGCGATGGAATTGACCAAAGGGCAAATTGCCGAGTGGGTCGGTGATCCCGACTTATTGCGCCGAATGGTCCTTCACAACACATTTTTTGGCAACTATAAATACATTTTTAAATTCTTAGTATGAATATAGAGTTTTCATTGTTGAATTAGTATTATTTAGTTTTGAGTTGAGAGCTTAGAACGGAGAATAGAGAGACAATATTTCCTTAGCTTTGAAGATTTGAAGATTTCCATTTCTAAGAAATTGGAAGTGGGTGTTGAAGATTCTTCATCTTAGACCTCTGTAAAGAAAATATTAATCTTACCCAGTTGATGGAAACACAATTTGGTAACGATTTCTACTTTTTTATTATGTCTAGCTAAAACCCCAATTCTTGGGGTGTGATTATGTGATTATGGGTTGATTTAACTGATGGGTATTGTTAATTGATAGTTATTGTTGCTTAAAGGTGATTTCGTTCAGTAATTGTGGTTGAAATTAATGGGTTGTAGTTGCAAATACAAACCTAACTTTGTGTTTTTGGCTTGCTTGAGAGAGAGGTTTTAAAACCAAAATTACTGAATCGATGGTATGTGGGTATTGAGTTGTTATGGGTTCAGCTCGAGAGAGTGAATCCTAAACCTTTTTCCACATATTCAGCTCAAGATAGTGAATGGACTAAAGCGAAGGTTGTGCTTAATTGTTGCTTATTGGTGTTCGAGAGAAACCAATTTTATTCGAGGTAAATTGTTCGAGAGAAAGTTTATCCCCACTAAAGTCTAGCTTATTCACTGATTTACAGTTGTTTACTATTAATTGCAATTACCCGGTTGTTTACCTTAGCCCATAATCCAATCACATCTCAAGAACCCGTCTCGATATTGTTCTTTTCATATTATTCGTGTTTTAGTTGATAAATGCATACAAACCCCCTTGATATTTGACACTTGTGTCACCCCAAACTTGACCACTTCTTTTATTTGTAAATGTTTTTACATATGATTGACTTGAGCACATTCATGCTTTTCTATTGATTCTCGATTAAAATCCACCCCCTATGGGATTCGACCCCAACTCACTTAGTTGGGTTATATTACTGATTAACGATCGTTGGCACTTAGTATTGGATGAAGTGTCCTGAAACGTGAAATCAGTTTTCCATTCCATTATCTGTACCGACTCTTTAAACACCTAAACATTAACAACGCAACACCAAGACCATTTGTCACGACCCGAGACTACCCCCTAGACGTGACACGGCGTACTAGACCCCGAAGTGGTCTCATACAAGCCCTTAGCATATCATGACATAAGAACATAGGAATAATGCGGAAAATTAAAAACTTTTCTTTACAATCGAAGCCTTTATAAAAATGAGAGAATCTATGACACTATGTCTCAAACCATCTATAACATTAGATAAAATTCTTTAATACAATCTTAGGGAAACGGCCCTTACATAATCGAAAACATAAAAGAAAGTCATAAAGGACATGTGGTAGAGCCCTCGAATACTATGAGGACTCACCCATCTTCTTCTTCTTCATATACTAGAGTCCTAGCCACGATGATAACATCCAATATCTCCAAAGCCTACACTTGTAGAAAATGTAGAAATATGGGTTAGCACAAAATGTACTAAGTATGGAAGCCATGCAAGAAAATCCTTAAATCATGCAAAAAAAAAAGAGGACATTTTGTTTAAAACCATGCTTCATGCCACTTTTGAACATCATTTTTGAAATAGTTGGAGAATGTAGCTCATAAGACAAACCAAGCACAATTCATCATAACATAGAGGATATCATCATAATTACAAGCATAGTCTCCAACACAACATAATGCATACTTCAATATTCACAAGACATAGTTCACATGCATAAGTACATACAAAGATCATATCAACATAATAGGACTATCACATGAGCAACCCTAAGCTACACTTGTGCAATGCATAGATAGAACCCCATAATCCTCTCTACACTAAGTCTCACTTCTAGGCCACCATGATCATGCACAACATAAGTTCATACCAACATATAAGCAACCCAAAGTCATACTAGTGCAATGCAAAGGTAAAGTCCCATAACCCTACCAAATGCTAAGTATCACATTTAGATCACCAACAACATACATATCTTACCTTTGCCTCATCCATAGCCAACATACATAAGTAAGGAGTTATTCATATTCATAACTTTGTAACAAGTAAAGTCACCCTTAACGTTCATACATATCATATATACATAATTCATAAGTCTTCATAACATAAGAGAACCTAACCATAACCTCTCTTAAAGTTTACTTGTACAATGTATGGGTGAAGTCCCATACCCCCACTCATACTAAGTAGTACCTCTTAAGAAGTCATAATTAGAGTCCATGTTCTTATCATAGCTCGTATTCTTATCTTATAGAGAAAATAGCCTTAACCGACATAGACCATGTGAGCTACATGGAATCCGGTGTCATGTAACCCCACACCAAAAGAAGGTGTCCTACTTGCCTAAGGTAGAACTACATGTATAGCTATCTAGGTGGATCCACTAGCTAAAGACCTACGTGGGCACGTAGTTAAGGGATAGGGAGATTGCTTCTAAAAACCCGGCCTATTGCATTACGGGAGAGCTTCCATCTTATAACATCATATGTACAAGACCCGGCCTATTGCATTGACGGGAAGGCCTCTACCACATTTTCCATATCCACTCGGTGCTAAGCATAATTCCCTTTAAATGTCACTTTAAGTCTTTACTTAAGTTTAGGTTTATGAAAGAATGCACTAGGCACTCAAACCAACAAATATCATAATAGCTCATAGATTCATAGGGTGAGAATATCCTTTCAACCTTAGAATCATTAACATGTGAGAAAACCTTTCACATCATACATATAGTGTTTTACGAGAATAGTCTTTCATTCAACACAACAATGCTACCATAGTCATAGCATATCATACATAGTCATATCATATCGTACATAGTCAGATCATATCGTACATAGTCATGTATAGGGGTATAGGAAAGAAGGATCTTGCATCAATACCACAATATACACAATAACTAAACACCTCCACCTTTCAAGTGGATCAACATGATCATGTACATTTCATTCATAATAGTATGTAAAGGTGCATATGAGAACTAACCTTTAAATCAACACCATAGATACATTATCATCATAGACACTTCCTTCTCAAAGTGTTCATAAGCATGTACATAATACCACAATCATGCATAGTTCACATATATTGCATTCAAGGATCATAGACCATGTAAATCAACACATCTAACATTCATCATAATAGACATGTATATGATCATACTTCAAATAGTTCATTCATTGCATGTATAAGCTCATATACTCATATTGTAGGTCATGTGGGTAAAGTCCTTCCACAATAGACCATATACAATTCAATATGCACTATAGCTTCCTTCTTTAAGCCTTAACATCTTTAACTTGTTCATATTAGCTTTTACCTTTAAAGCCCTAGAAGTCATCTTCATACTTCAAGCATTACCCTCAAGCCATACCTCACATGGTCACCATGTAAACCTAATTCTCAAGGTAAACAAACCACATGCTTCATTCTTGATCAATTATAGACATATAGCATCAAGTAAACTAAGACTCAATATTACTTCAATCGTGATTCATCATATAAGACCTAATCAAGTTAGTTCATGTCTACAAGATTCATTCATAATCAATTCGTGTCTAGGTGATCTAATATAAGGCAATTCATCAAGAAGTTCATCAATCTTAGTGGTTCACATCTAACCCTCAATTTACCTCTTTCATGACATAACCCTAGAATCTTAAGTTAATCAAGAATATAGGTAGATTCATACTTAGATCATGTAATTACATCATAATCAACTCACATTCAATCAATTGAATCAACTTCTAACAACCTTTCTAGAGTAGAGAAGAGCCATAGCTAGGTTTGGGGAAAACTCATGGATTCTTTGGAATTCAAGTTAGAATCATCTAAAAACAGTAGTATCATCAATAACAAACATCATTCAATGTAAACATAATCACTTGTCAAGCTTACATGATCAATCAACTCATACCCTAGTTCACAATTTAGGAAGAAGGGGAACTCATGGGTCCAAGGGAGATTTTCATCAAAATCCATCAATTATCCATTAATCCAATCATAAATCATCTTAATCAATCATAATAAACATTAATTAAACAATTGAATTCGTTTTGGAAAGAGACCCATGTTCATAGATTGAAAACCCTAGATTGGGGGATTTGAAAACATAATTTGAATGGGCTTCTTGGTGATAGCTAACCAAGAATGAAAAGCATCCACACCTCAATTAAGAATCTCCAAGAAATTTGGGGAAGAACCTTGAAAATCTACAAACCCTAGCTCCAATGGCTTCTTCTTCTTCCTTGAGTTTAGAGAGAGAAATATTGAGAGAAGAGGGTTTTGGGGTTTTGATATTGGGTCTTTGAATAAATGATTTAATTTGGTGAGTTTTGGGTTTAAAATGACTTATATAGGGGTCCTAGGCTTGGGCAAAATGAGATATCCTTGAGTTAAAACAATTGGGAAAAGACCCAATAAGTTACTTGCTGGAAACTGCCGAAATGGCATGACTGAAGCCTTCACGGACCGTCATCATCACCACGACCCGTCAAACGGGTTGTGAAGAGTTTTCAGTCTGACAGTGCTTCACTATTTCAGGCATAACGTTTTACTACGAGATCCAAATTGGGAAAACTAAGTGGCGTTGGAAAGAGGACTCAGCGACCTTTAATTCTATAGGTCATGGCACACCTAATTCGTTTTGAGCTATGAGATATGACAATTTGAAGTTGACCCTACATTCTAAGTCTAATGAAAAGCCCTTCACGTGAGGCTCCACGAGCCGTGGTGCCTACCAGGAGTCGTGGTGCCTCTCGTGGTCACGATACAGAAGCTAGGCAACCTTCCCATTAACCCCTAAGAATCTAAGGCACCACCACAAGCCTTCCCACGAGCCGTGAAGTGGCTCATGTGAAGGGGGCTGTTTTGGGCAGCCTTTGTTTAGCCACTGCCTAGCCCACCATGAGCCACACCACGAGCCGTGGTCCTCACCACGAGCTGTGGTGGTGGTCGTGGAAGGTGAGGCAGTGTCCATGTAAGAGTGGACTGCCCTAGTCCTCTTCCTTGGCTCTTACCCTCTCACTTAGCCCTAGTTTAGTCTACTAGTTTCTGGGGTGCTATACCATTCCAAGACACAAGTGTAACAATCATTCGAACCATAGGCTCATTCCAAACTCCAGGATCTTATTCAGCAACATAAAACTAGGAAGTTACACCACCTTATCACTAAATGAATATCAAATAATAATATAGCACAACTCATATTGTCACCTGCCCACTATCATACAAGAGGGTCCCTTTCCATGGTTCCCAACCATTACCAATTTCCACATAGTCACAATCAATCCTTTTTACATTACCATCTTTACCAATAATAATCCCATGTTTATAAGATAACCCCCAAGATCGTTCCCAGACATGTATAATACTTGCTTTAAACACTATCCCAATTGACCATAAAATTTAGGATTGTCTACACAAAACATGTTTAGTAAATCACATAAAAATTTATCATTTATTCATCACACATAATCAAGTTATGACTATTCCGCATCCACAATTTCATAGAAATACAAGCAATTACACTTCCCATATACGTAGACATTTAGACAATACAATGCACAGAGTAACAATCATCAAGCTATATTGTTATGGAAAACCAGGTTCATTGCCTCCTATTCACATCATGAATGAATACTAACTGACCATCCAATCATTCACATGGCTCTAAACGCCTGCTACCAATTGGAATCCAGAGATTCCAATTGGACTCAACCCATACCACAAGCGAAATACTGCACGAAAGGAGTGAAGAAGTGAGACAACTTTCTAGAATTCTCCATATCTCCCAAAAGATTAATTGTGGACGTAAACACACTAATCTTCAGGACTCTATTGGACATTTTCTCTTGTACAGGAGACTGGTAACTTGGGATTTGATACCAAATTATTACGACCCAGCCATCGGGTCATGTAAGAACCTAATCTAACACTTAGATAGGAGAACCCTCAACCCCCAATCCGGTTAAGATGTGTGGAAAATCATCAAAATAAAGCTAACACCCAACAATTATTTTTGAAAAACTCTTAACTTTATTTAAAACCTATGTTATTTGCAAAAGAAACACACTAACACTCCTTAAGAAACTAGTATAAATATGTACAAGATCTTCTAAGGAGATAAAATGTATTAAGGGACAACTCCACAATAAGGAAAGAGGAATAGAAGTTGTCAGAGATCACCATAGCCTCCACCTATGAAACATCACTGAATTATGCAACCAGACTATGCCAAATGGCATAGCAAGAATAGTATCAATACAAACAATATGTACTGGTAGGCATCATCGGGCGACTTGAACCTACCACATAATATAAAGTAGACCTTCAAAAGGAAACATGCAATATGAAAGTTACACCACCCCAAGTTTCGATCCACATGCTTTTACCATCCCAGGAATAATGCCCATAAACAAATAAGCCATGATCCCAACTTCTTACCTCCTTTGGCTTCCAACTCTATCATTAAACACTCGACCCTCTTACCATTCTAAGGATTCTCAAGTCTACCTGTTATACCACCTTAAGGCTTCCAAAGCTACTTGTTATGCCACCCGCAGGTTTTCCAAGCCTGCCTGTTATGACACCCTAAGGCTTCCCAAGCCTACCTGTTTGTGATCATATGGCTTCCCAAGGCTGCTTGTTTTAACATCCTAAGGCTTCCAACCCTACTTGTTATGCCACAATAAGGCTTCTCAAGCCTAAATGTTATACCAAACTAAGGCTTCCCAAGTCTGCCTCTTATGTAACCCTCATATCAAATCATAACCTAACCCTTCTATCATATAGAGATTCTCGAATACAAACTATTCCTAAGGCTTCCAAACCCTACTTGTTATGCCACAATAAGGCTTCCCAAGCCTAAATGTTATACCAACATAAGGATTTCCAAGTTTGCCTCTTATGTAACCCTCATATCAAATCATAACCTAACCCTTCTATCACATAGACATTCTCGAATACAAACCACCCCTAACTTTGTTAACCAACCTACTTCTCCCCCTCAAATTCTCATGACAACAGCCTATCCCTTATAAACTTAGTACTTAAAACTAGCACCTTATACCAGCACGTCCCTCTTGACTTCAATCCCCAATATCATATATTTTATAAACATTGAACAAACATAGCCAGTCTCAGCACTTAGACTATGCACTTCACAAGTATAACATAGCCGAAACTCCAGTCCTTACCTTGAGTTAACATTCACGTGAAACATGTCCCACATGATCACAAACAAGCCATACTTAAGTCCCACTCATCTTCCAAGTAACCTAGACCACTTAAGGATCCCTAAAATATCATCCACATTGTTTAGCATGCAAACCAGATATACATAAGAATTATCTCAGCATTTAAACACAAATCCTGACCCCTTATGGACCAAAATGCAACAGTCACATTATAAAGAAATAAACATGGTTCACTAAGGGAAAAATATGTAAATTTGGTTCTTTCATGGAACCCACACCTAACCTATAGTATACCAGTGCGGTACCTGAGCCAACCAATGTAAATATTCATACCCAACATTAGTATTCCTATTGATGGGGTATTTGAGCCAAACATTAGTATTCTTGTACTAGTGTGGTACCCGAGCTAACCAGCAATCATAGACAATCATACATAATCACTTTCACAGTGAACAATAACACTTGAAACCACAAGTAAAGTAAACAAGTTCTTTTCATGAGATTATCAACATGATGTCATTTCATATGCTTCCTCAACATACATTGCACAAGTATACTATAAAGCAGTAGATATGCATATATACATAAATTGAAAAACATTCAACCATAACCTACATATCAATAGCCTGATACTTGATCCTATTATGATTACACATTCATTCCGTAGGAAATACCTCTCTAGTCCCATGAATTAATACTTTTTTGGTTCATTCAGTTCCCTTGATTATCACAAGTCCCAGAAATGGCTATAACCCAACAATTTCATAACACTTAACCATATAATTACCACCAAACCATCTCAACAAGAAAACTCAAGATTAACAATCAATAACTAAAGACCTGTAACATCTAGAAGTGCATGTTTTGTTGTAAGCTAAAGAGTTGCAGGAATATATTGCAAATTTGCTGGCTTTTGGCTTTCATTAAGGAATTCATGGATCATATAAGGTAACCAGGTCCATGGAAGGCACTCGTTGAAGGAACCTCAGGAAAACAAGTTACTTAAGTCAGGGACCACTTACAGATGTGCAGTCTGTAAATGGGTTCAGTACTGTAGAACGAGTCATAGTTCAACTTTAGAAATTTGGGTTGACAAGACGAATGGGCTACATGAGACTTATAGGGTTGTACGGAACGTGGATAGATCCATAGACCACACACTAGGCTTTAGGAAAATTAGGTTAAGGAAAGTTGCACGAGAGGGTGGATGGTCCATGTAAGGATCCATGACCCGTGGACCTGCACACGGATGGGAGTACCTGAAACTTTATTTTTTTTATAGATGGACAAGATAGGAGTCCATGGGTTGTGGGATGGTTGATGGCTCGTGGATGGTGCCCGTGGAAGGGATTCGGCAATTTTTTGCCAAAGTTATGGGTATTTCCTTACTCTTTTTACTTTTATACTACGTCATTTTGGGCTTATTTTGGAGACTTTAATTGGTTCCTAAGACCCCTAACCTCCTTCATTCACTCTCATTCTCTCAAACTCCAAATTCTCTCTTAATTCTTCTTCTCCAAGAAACCTAGGGGATTCCAAAGATTTCAATCTTCCATTGAAGAGTTCACACAAGGATTTCTATCAAGCTATGTGAGAACTTCATCAATGGATCTTTCTCAATCCATTGAGTCCAAAATAAACCCCGATTTATCATTTATGATTCTTCCCCAACTCAAGATTCATGATTTTCTTATGGGTTCAATTGATTTTAAGTTATCCATCATGATTAATCTTATTATGCATGATTTTATCATAATACAATGTTTTTTATAATATTTTTATGAATCCATTTTATTCAAAAAAATTATTATCATGAATTAAGCTATGCTGGTAAGCATGCATTATGATATGAAGGATTTTATGAATCAAGGATACTTTCAAATAAAGTATCATCAGGTTTATACGAAACATGATGCTTCCAATTGAAGTACGTTTCATTATGAAAGACTATCATGATTTAGATGCTTTCCATTAAAGTGTCTTGTAACACTGTATAAATCATAATTTAAAAGAGCTATTCTTATGACTATGAGACTATGTATGAATGATTTGGTATTACTAGATTCTTACAATTTTACATATTATGAATATGATTATGAAGGTTTTTTCCATTGGTAGTTTACTTAGCACCGAGTTTGACTAGTGTTGATTACCCAAGTCCCAGAACTACATGTTCCCATAAGACTTAGCCTTAATTGACTCTAGCTAGTGGATTCACCTTAGCTCACAATTATGGTTCTTAATCCTTACCTTCACAAGAAGGACACTTTCTTTTCGGTATGGGAGCAGTACACTGAACTCCATACAGTTCACTTAGTTTATGTCGGTTAATGGTATCTCCCACATATTATTATAATTTTCACGAATATTGCATGACCTTGTACTATGTTTTTAAAATTAGATCATCAGTTTTCATGCTATGTTTACTTGGTCATTGCATTCTCCTTCCTTTAGACTTATCATGTTATTATTTCATGTTTATGCATTTCTCATGCTCAGTACATTTTGAGTATTGATTGTATACATTCTTGTGCATATATTATCTTGTATACAGATGTTGACGCATCCTATCATGATCATGGTTAGAACATGAGTTTATCAACCTACACAGCCTTTGGTGAGTCCTCATGGTTCAAGGACATGCCACTTATGTTTTTCTTATGATCATTTCAGACGTTATTTTCAGTTTCAGATGATTTGGGTGAGCTAAGGCTTGTCATATCAACTCACTTATAATAGAGGCTTATTTCGACATTAGTACTTCCTCTTATGAGTCTTTGTATTCAGATTTCCATATTATGTTAAGATAGTCAATTGACAATTTATTATTCTTTTCATGATTATTTCAATTATGTATGTTATCTAAGTGTCATGTTATGCCATGTAGTTCACTTAGAGTCTCTCGGGATTCTAGGTACCATATCAAGTCTAGGGGTAGTCTTGGGTCGTGACAAGACTTGGTATTTAGAGCATCAGGTTCAAGTGTCTTAGGGTTACTAAAAGTCACATTAAGTAGATTATTGTTCATGGGTGTAAAGTGTGTGCCACATTTATGAATGACAAGCTACGAGATGTTTAAGAAATTATAATTCTTTCATACTCTTGAGTCATACGATAGAGTTGAATTATCTAAGGTTTCATGCTAAATCATGTTCTATGCATTTTCAAAATAATACCTCCAAAAAGAGCTCCAGTGAGAAGTAATTTGAATGTGGAGAAAGAAGCACCACAAGCTCTGATTGATCCCTTGGCCGAGTAAGTCACACATGTGGAATTTAGTGTTGCTTTCCAAGTGTTAGCCCAAGCCAGGACTATTCAAGATAATCATGAGGTTGTAGCTCCCGTGAAACCAAATGTGGGTATGGTGGTAACTAAAGTTTGAGACTTCACTCGAATGAATCCTTTAGAAATCCATAGTTCTAAAGTGGACGAAGATCCACACGAGTTTGTTGAGGGGATTCAAAGGATTTTCAAGATCATGGGCGTCACTCCAGTTAAAAATGTAGACTTGGATGGTTATCAATTGAAAGGTGTTACCCAAATTTGATTCAAGCAATGGAAGGAAGAAAGGGTTGTTGATGCGAGTCCTTTGGATTGGGACAACTTCATAGGTGCTTTCCTAGATTGACTCTTTTCTCTTGAGATGAAAGAGGCAAAGGTGCATGAGTTCATTAAGTTTAGGCAAGGCAATATAAGTGTGAAGGAATATGATTTGAAATTCACTCAACTCTCCTAGTATGCTCCAACTATGGTGGCCGATTCTTAGGGCCCATATGAGCAAGTTTGTTTCTGGTGTCTCGGAAATGGTTGTGAAAGAGTGTATATGAACATTTCAAGGTTGATAACTCATGCTCAATAGGTTGAGGAAGAGAAGCTTAAAGAGAGTGTTAGGGATACTAATAGGGTTTGGACCGATAGTGTTGACTACTCTTATTTAGAGGTATTTGGCGGTGGTCGCTCTCAGTTTTGTCAGAGGTATTCACACCCGACCCCATATTCTACTCGTGCCTAAGTTCAACAAGGATAGGGTGCCAAACCCTAAGTCTCAAAGTAGTGCTTCTAGTGGACATTCATTTCCCGTATGTTAGAAGTGTGGGAAGAGCAATCTGAGAGAGTGTTTAGCCGGTACTAGCAGATGTTTTGGTTGTGGCAAGACTAGTTATAGGTTAAGGGATTGCCCTTCAGTTTCTAATCACGGTGGAGATGGTCATCAATAGACTCAGCCAAACACTTCTTAAAAATGCCCGACTCAAAAAGGTACTTCATCTAGTTCTGGTGGTGGAGAGCGTCAGAACAGGTTTTATGCTCTTCAGACTTGACATGATCAAGAGGTTCCCTTGATATGGTCACTAGTATGTTACGAGTATTTCAATATGATGTGTATGCCTTGTTAGATCCAGGAGCCACAATTTCCTTCGTGACTCCTTATGTTGCTATGAAGTTTTATGTCAATTGCAAAATTCTATTAGAGTTCTTCGCAGTCCCTACACCTATTGGCAAATCGGTTTTAGCTAAATGGATTTTTCAGAAATTTCCTAGTCTCAATTTTTTTAGAAAAGCACCTCAGTTGATCTAGTAAAGTAAGATATGCTTGATTTCGATGTTACTCTTAGCATGGATTGGCTTCATGCTTGTTATGCTTCCATCAACTGTAGAACCAGAGTTTTTAAATTTCAGTTTCTGAATTAACAAGTCATAGAGTGGAAGGGTAGTAATTTAGTGCCTAAACGTAAGTTTATCTCGTTCCTTAAGGTTAGAAATATGATTTATAAGGGTTGTATCTATTATCTAATTCAAGTGAGGGATAAGAATTTTGAAACCCCTACTATTGAGTGGTTTTTCATGTTGTGAATGAGTTTATGGAAGTGCTTCCAAATGATCATCCAAGAGTTCCTCCCCAAAGGGAGATCGACTTCAGAATTGACCGTCTTCCAGATACCTAGCTTATCTCCATTCCTTCTTATAGAATGGCTACAGCCGAGATCAAAGAGTTGAAAGATCAGTTAAAGGACCTTTTAGATAAGGGTTTTATTAGACCGAGTATTTCTCCATAGAGTTGTTCCGATTTTCTTTGTTCGTAAGAAAGATGGTTCTCTTCGAATGTGCATTAATTATCGGCAATTGAACAAAGTCACAATCAAGAATAAGTATCTTATCTCAAGGATTTATAACTTGTTCAATTAGCTTCAGGGTGACCGCTTCTTCTCCAAGATTAACCTCTGATCGGGTTATCATCAGCTTAGAGTGAGAGAATGTGACGTTCGAAAGACAATCTCCAAGACTTGATATGGTCACTATGAATTTGTGGTTATGTCTTTTGGACTAACGAATGCTCCTGCAACTTTTATGGACTTGATGAATTGGGTTTTCAAGCAGTACTTGGATGTGTTTGTCGTTGTGTTTATAGATAAAATCTTGATCTATTCTCCGGAGTGAGGAAAAGAATTCCAATCATCTAAGTATTGTCATGCAAGTTCTCAAGGATCGCTAGTTGTTCTCAAAGTTTATTGTGTAAATTTTGGTTGAGTTCGATAGCATTCCAGAGAAGGTATCCAAGTTGATCCTAAGAAGATTGAAGTGGTTAAGAACTGACCTAAACCTCTTTCTCCCTCAGACATTAGGAGTTTCTTGGGATTAGTTGGTTACTATAGACGTTTTATGGAAGAACTTTCCTCTATTACTTCTCCTTTAACTACATTGACTCAGAAAAAAGTGAAATTCTAGTGTTCTAAAGCTTATAAGAAGAGTTTTCAAGAGTTGAAGACTCGACTTACTTCAACCTCGATTTTGACTTTACCGAAAGGTGCATTTGGTTTTGTTGTGTATTGTGATGCCTCCAAAATTGGTCTTGGTTGCATGTTGATGCAAAATGGTAAAGTCATAGCCTATGCTTCTGGGTAACTTAAGGTTCATGAGAATAATTGCCTGACTCACAATACAGAGTTGACTGCGCTGGTTTTTGCCTTGAAGATATGGTGGCACTATCTATATGGTGTTCATGTAGATGTGTTCACCGATTATAAGAGTCGCCAGCATGTGTTTAAACAAAAGGATTTGAATCTTCTCCAAAGAAGGTGGCTTGAATTGTCGAAGGATTACGATATGAGTGTCATTTACCATCCGGGTAAGGCAAATATGATTGTTCATACTCATATTGTTCATGAATAATTTTTCTCACATTGAAGATTAGAAAAAGGAATTGGTTCGTGATGTGCACAAATTAGCCCGTTTGGGAGTTCGTTTGGTCGATTCAAGGGGTGGAGGAGTTATTGTTCACAATGGGTCAAAATCATCTCTTGTGACGGGTGCTAAGGAAAAATAAAATAATGATCCGACGTTGGTTGAGCTAAAGAAAGTGGCGCTTGAAAAAACTATTGAAGCTTTCTCCCGGGGAGAGATGGTGTGTTTCATTATCAAGGTCATTTGTGTGTTTCGAATATTGATGAGTTGAGGCAACAAATACTATCATAAGCTCAGAGTTCTTGATATTCTATTTACATAGGAGCCACTAAGATGTACCATGATCTACGGGAATTCTATTGGTGGAATGGGATGAAAAGAGATATTGCGAAATTTGCGGCTAAGTGTCCAAATTGTAAACAAGTAAAATTTGAGCATCGGAAACCAGGAGGTATGACTCAGGATATTAGCATTCCTATTTCGAAGTGGGAAGATTTGAGTATGGACTTCATTATAGGTTACCTCGTACTCATTGACAGCATGACTCTATTTGGGTGGTTGTAGACCGAATGACTAAATTGATGCATTTTCTTCCAATAAATACATCTTATTTAGCTAAAGACTATGCTAAGCTCTATATTCAGGAGATGTTTAAGTTGTACAGAGTGCCTTTATCCATCATTTTAGACAGAGGTACCCAATTCACATTCCAGTTTCAGATATCATTTCATAAAGGCCTTGGTATCCAAGTTAAGCTTAGCACAACTTTTCACCCACTGACAGATAGTCAAGCGGAACGGACTATTCAGACCTTGGAAGATATGTTACGAACTTCTAGTATTGATTTAAAGGTAATTGGGATGATCATTTGCCTTTGATTAAGTTTGCTTATAATAACAGTTATTACTCGAGTATTTAGATGGATCCGTTTGAGGTTTTTTATGGTAGAAGGTGTAGATCTCCTATTGATTGGTTTGAAGTTGGGGAGGTTGCCTTGATAGGGCTCGAGTTAGTTCATGAGGCTATGATAAAAGTTTTACTTATCAAGTTGAGAACGGCTTAGAGTAGACAGAAATATTATGCGGATGTGAGAAAGAGAGAGCTTGAACTCACCTTTGATGATTGGGTTTACTTGAAAATCACACCATGGAAGGAGTGATGAGGTTTGATAAGAAAGAAAATCTAAGTCCCTGGTATATAGGTCCATATTGGATTTTGAGGTGTTTTGGTAGTGTGGCTTATGAATTGGATTTAGCTTCAGATTTAGCATCAGTTCATCCAGTGTTTCATGCATCCTTGTTAAAGAAATGCATTGGTAATTCGACTTCAGTTGTGCCATTAGAAAGTGTTAGTGTGGAAGAAAGTTTCTCTTACGAAGAGGTCCCAGTTGAAATTTTTGATTGTCAAGTTCGTAAGTTGAAAATAAAGAAGTCGCTTCAATGAAAGTCCTTTGGAGGAATCAAATGATTGAGGGTGCTACGTGGGAGGCCAAAGCTGATATAATGTACAAGTACCCCCATTTTTTTCCTTCCGACTTAGTTTCAACGTAAGGTATTAGTGCCTCCTATGTACTCCATAGATTCACATGCTTCAGCTATTTTCATGTTTCCCTATGCATGTATGTTCATGAAATCAGTCTTAAACTTCATATTTTAGCTCGAAGTCGATCACTCCCTCGGTTTTTTGTGTTTTTATGTGTTTTACATTCATGTTGGACTGTTATATCTTTCCTACTTTATTCATACTTAGTTGAATCTCATTCGAGGACGAATGTTCCCAAGGCGGAAAAATTGTAACACCTCAGAAGTGCATGTTCCATTGTAAGCTAAAGAGTTGCAAAAATCTACTACAAAGTTGTTGGTTTTTGGCTTCCACGAGGGCATTCATGGACTGTATAAGGTTCCACCATCTGTGGAAGGCACCCATGGAAGGAGCCTCTGGAAAAGAATTTCCCTAAGTCAAGGACCACTAACAAATGTAAGGTTCGTAAATGGGTTCACGAACAGTAGACCCGTCATAGTTAATCTTCAGAAATTTGAGAAATGAAGGTTGACAGGACGAATGGGTTACACTAGCCGTTGAGGGTTCTACAGACCGTGGATAGGTCCGTAGACCACACCACTAGGCTAATTGGTTAAGAAAAGTTGCAGAGTGGGTGGACGGTCCTTGTAAGGATCCACAAGTCATGAACCTGCTTGTGGATGGAAGGTATTTTTGTAGATGAGAAGAACGTGAGGGTCCACGGGTAATGGGATGGTTGATGGCCTATGGATGGTGCTCGTGGAAGGGATTCGGCAGTTTTTAGTCAAAGATATTTGGGTCCTTTCTGTCATCCCCGAGCCTATACCTTGAACGTGGCCGGCACTCGAGAACCATTTTTGGTCCCCCAAGCCAACCCTTGGCCTGGCTGACTACTTAGCGGAAGATTTACTCAAGCGATAACAAGCTTAGAAATATAATTTAGAACATTCAAGCTCAATCAAATACTTAACCCAAACTATCTGAAAATACTTATTTGTAATAACAATAATACTTTGCAAAACAATCTCTAAACATCTCAAACAAAAGAGGAAATATTGAGAGACTCCTCAACTCTAACTATCTATGAAGCCTATATAGTTCAACATGGATGTTGAGATAAGACCCACAACACCCTAAAAGGACTAAACTGAAAGAAAAAGGGGAAATCCTCTAGAACGCAAGGAGGCTCACCAAAGCTAACTGAATTGTCAAATGATCTCAATGAAGCGCTACATCATAATAAGATGCAGGTCGAATGACGTCAATACATTGAATGTACGAGTATGTAAAGAAGACTGAATGCAATAGATAAGTGAACTGACAAAGCAGGAAGAAATATTCACCTCAACTCAACTCAATACAAAGCAATAACAAGAGATGAATTGTTTAAAGCTTCATAAATAAAAGATACTAACTCAAGGATGTATATAAAAATACAATAAGTTACTCTTTACTCTTATTTGGGAGATTCTCTAATCAACAACCATCAATATAAACTATGTGATGATACAGCGTCTCGCCCACGCTGCCAGAACTGTTTTATACCTTGTCGGGGCATAGAACACCTCAACTAGGTGGATCTACTAAGCTATGATCGAAAGCAATAAGAAGTCATCCAAAAAGTACAATCATTTACCCATGTTGGCTACGTGGTTTATGAGGAATGTGAGTTATCTGAACTCATCCTCATATCGGTGTTCAATACTAGTCCCAATAAATATATACACACTCTTTCTCAAGTAGAAATACTTTTTCTCTGTTTTGAGGTAATTACTCAAAATAACTCTTTTTAAAGAGGTAATGAAATATCCTGAACCCACAAACTCTTTTTAGAAATCGAAGTTTCTCTTTTCTCAATGTAAAAAGGTTACATTTGGGAATACTTAGTTTAAGATCGTTGTTGGTTAAACAAGAGCTCTCAATAATAACTCCATAAAACTCTTGAACTTTCTTTTAAACTTAATTTAGCTTTGAATGTGCATTAAGACATGTTTAATACAAGGGACGGAAACATGGCCACAACTTAAAGAAACACGTGCCAGATGAAACAAGAAATATTGGACCAGAAATCCTTGGTGAACTGTTGGCGCATGAAGTCAGGCCGTGGTGCACTACTGGAGCGTCGCCCTAGGGCTTGAACTTCAGAAATCAGGCCTTGGCACACTGTTGGCGCGTCGCCCCAGGGCTTGAACTAATGAAGTTCAGCCTTGGCGCGCCGCCTTCCCCAGCACCCCGAAGAATTTTCAAGCTTAAATTAGGACCCCAACTTAGTTTAGGATTGGGAAATTTCACATAAACTCTTCTTGATCCTCAAACCCAACACGAATATATGAGAACTTTCATAAAATTCCTTTGGAAACATAAATTTATCAAATCAATAGGGTTCATGTGATACTAAGCATGAACACAATAATATATTCATAAAACAAAAGAATCAAAAGGCCTTAATTGACAAAGAATCAAACTCAATATCAAGAACTGCAAATGGATCCTTTAGATTTAACAATTTCTTGACTAAATTGAGTAATAGGGCGTGAGGAAGAACAAGTTCAACACTGTGAGATGCCTTACATACCTGGAAAGAACAAAGGTTCTTGGCAAAATCAACGAAATCTTGAACAACGCTTGAAACCTAGCTTTTTCTCCTCTTGAAATCTTGCTCCAAGTTCTCTAAATGTTAAAACCGTGAAAGGATGATTTAACACTGATTAGACCCCTAAATTGGGTGAAGAAAAAATGTGGCTAGGCTTAGAAGGGATGGGAAAAGACAAAACCACCCCTCTAAAAATGATTGACGTGCCTTTAAAGGAGAGGCTTCACTAAAACGGGCATTACTTTTTACTCCGAGCTCGAAATTAAGCAAACTTGGTGGCATTGGAAGGAGGACTCAAAGACCTTTAATTTGATAGGTCATGGACCACCTAACTCTTTATGTGCTGAAAGATATGATCGTTTGAAGTTGACCCAAAACTTAAAACTGGTAGGTGACTTGTACGAACCTCTCTTTAGCTCTTTTCAAAGTCCGAGGTGTTACATTTACATTTTCCTACTCTTTTAACTTCTATACTATGTCGTTTTGGGCTTATTTTGAAGACTTTAATTGGTTCCTAAGACCCGTAACCTCTCTCATTCTCTCAAACTTGAAATTCTCTCTCAAGTCTAAATCTTCCCCAAGAAAGCTAGGGTTCCAAGTATTTCAAGCGTCCATTGAAGACTTCAAGTGAGGATTTCTAACAAGGTATGTGGGAACTTCATCAATGGGTCTTTCTCCACCTATTAAGTCCCAAAGAAACCCCGATTTCTCATTTTTTTTATTGGTCCCCAATTCTAGGGTTTCATGATTTTCTTATGGGTTCAAAAAAAAATAAGTTTATTCATCAAGATTGATCTTATTATGCATCATATGATCATAATACAATGTTTTCAATAATATTTTCATGAACTCATGCTATGCAAGTATTTTATGATCATGAATTAAGCTATGTTGATATGCAAGCATTATGATATGAAGGATTTTATGAATCAAGGATGCTTTCGAAAATTTTCATCAAGTTTCTATGAAATATGATGTTTCTGATTGAAGTACATCTCATTATGAAAGACTATCATGATTAGAGGTGGCAGAATGGGTAATTTACATAGATATCCACTCATAATTACGCATTTTAAATCGGTTGGGTACCCAACTCATTTTAAAATAAGTAAAAACGAATAATACTCATATTACCCATTTAAAAGTGGGTAGTTAAATCGATAAAATGGGTAAAAGATGTTCATTCATAAAAAAAAATTAAAAAATAGCAAGGGGTTGGGTGGTAGAAAGGCTTTTTTTAAAATAAAAAAAAACTCTACAAAAAACAATTTAATTTTTTTAATTTTTTTTTTTTGGGATAGTGGGCTTGGGGTTGGTAGGGGGTGGGGTGGTAAAAAAAACTTTTTAATAAAAAAGTTAAATTTTGTTAAATTTTTTTCGGGATGGGGTGTGGGGGGGGGGCGCTGGTAGGGGGTGGGGGTCGAAGAAAAGACTTTTAAAATTTTTTTTATAAAAAAAATTAATTTTATTTTACATTTTTTTGGATGGAGGGTTGGCGTGGGGGTGTAGGGGGTGGGGTGGTAAAAAAAATTAATTTTTTTATAAAAAAAAAAGTTAATTGTTTTACATTTTCTTTTGGAATAGAGGAGGACGCTAGTAGGGGCACGGGGTTGGGTGATAAAAAAACTTTTTAAAAAAAAATAAACTAATTATTTTTTTACATTTTTTTGGGAAAGGAGGATGGAGTGATAAAAAACTTTTTAAAAAGAATTTGTTTTTAAAGCTTTTAATAATATTTTTATTATAATATGGGTACCCAAACTTACTTGTATTATCCATTGGATAACTCGTTTTTACCCATTTAAAATATGAGTCAAATCTATTTTTATTTAACTCGTTTTCGATCTACTCATATTCGACTTGACTCGCTCATTTGTCACTCCTAATCATGATTTAGATGCTTTCAATTAAAGTATCTCAAAAGACTATGTATGAAATTTTGATATAAAAGAGTTATTCTTATGACTCTGAGATTATGTATAAATGATTCAGTATTATTAGATTCTTACCATTTCACAAATTTTGAATATGAATATGATTATGCATGTTTTTCCATTTGGAGTTTACTTAGCACCAAGTGTAGCAATTACCCAAGTCGCAGAACTACATGTCCCCATAGGACTTAGTCTTAATTGGCTTTAGCTAGTGGATTTACCTTTATCTCATGATTTTGGTCCTTGCCTTGGCAAATAGGACACTCTCTTTTTGGTGTCGAACCAGTTGACTAAACTCCATGTTATAAATCACATAGATTATGTTGGTTAATGGCATCTCCCACATATGATTATGATTTTCACAAGTATTGCATGACATTATACTATGTTTCCAGAATCAAATCATCAGTTTCTATACTATATTTACTTACTCATTGCATTTCCCCATACTTGGTACATTTCAAGTACTGACATGTCACGATCCAGACTACCCCTAAACATGACATGGAAAATAGATCTCGATACACCCTAAACAAGCCACTCGACATAAGCATGACACTAAGATATCGACATAACAAAAATAAAGAGATAAAGTGGAATAAAAGTTTCAGTACTTTAACAAAACTTGATACTAAAACAGAGTACAAAGACTGAATGTGAAATCATACTAAGTCTAACAACAAGCTTCTACTATCATATCTATGACTAGGACAAGCCCTAGCTCACAAAATAAGTCTAAAAACTGAAAAGATTAAAAGAACGTGGAACTGATAAATGGCCATGCCCTCAAACCATAAGGACTCAACAAACTACTAAGCACACGCGAATCAACCCACTAGCCATGGCCAGATGGAGGAATTTACTACTAATTTACTTGAAATAGATTCAAGCTTAAGCTCCTAGTATTAGTAGGATAATATGTGCCCTACATTGAACTTAGTCCTAATAAAAAGATGTTTTGTTTAGTCCTAACACAAATTACATACATATACATATATACATATATATATCATAATAATCTTATCATTAATTTTCATTAAAAAATCCTAATAAACTAAAAAATATTATTATTCCTTAATATTTTTTCGAAATTGAAGTAGGATACATATTTTTGCCAATATATTCATTGATTTCAAAGATAAAATGAATAAAGGTTGACAATAACTTCATCAACAATATTTTTAAAGACATTATGAATGTTATATTTTAACCTTAAAATCAAGAATTATATTAACCAATACTTATAATTTTTCAATTCTAAAAATATTAAGAAATAAAAATATTTTAACTTTAAAATCAAGAATTATATTAACAAATACTTTAATTAATTTTTCAGTAAGAGCATTCTGACTCTTTTCCATTTATTAAAATCAAAACAAGTTCGCTCAAATCCTTCCAAGAGGAGCAGTTACGTTTACCCATAGCCATTTGATTGCCACCTCATAAACACATACTAATGTGTAATTTCTAGAGAAAAACCTCAAAATAGTTCCCTAACTTTAGGTTAAGACTCGAAGTGATCCTCGGATTTTTACTAATAGGCCCTCAAAGATAAGGGACTATTTTAGGCTTTTTCTCAATTTCTACCATAAAGACTCATAACGTATATCTTCTATCATGGATATTGCAATAATAAAGAGGGGGGGGAAGACAAGAATCATACATCTGCAGATCTACTGAGTAGAGAAATAAGAAAGAAGGCAAGGGTAAAGAGAGTGTCACATCACCCTCCTCCATACATTTATAGATATAGATCTGAACATGGATTGAATTAATACAAGTTATAGACTTACAAGTCCACTAATGCTTTAAAACAATGGGATTGCATGGAACAACTGTATCTGGTGATTCAACTGCTTTCCCTTTTTAACTTCTTTGGACAAAAAAGGTATCAGCTTTCTTTATAGTTAGTCCTGCATGGTCTCTTTGGATTCTTGCAGGTGCGAGTCAACCAGATCTTCCACTGCAGTTTGGGATGTTCATGCAAGGAAAATAAATATGGAAACAAGAAAATACAGTAGAATTCTACAGAATTTTATCATAGACAAGACTCACACAAGGGAGGCAACACGTCTATACTGCCCTACATTGAAGCTGTTGTTCCTTTTGGGTTGCTGGAACTCTTCTGAAAGTTGATTAACCGCAAAAACAAGATACATATTAAGGCATGATGTAAAATGTGAAAAGCCATGTGCCCACTGAAAGGGCCACAATATTGAGGCAAGTTAGTCAAATAATAAAGAAGCATTTATCCAACACCAAATGCATTCGGCATCATACTTCTTCCAAAAGCAGGTAATGGAAACAAAGGAAAAATATTTTATCACAGCGCATGATTAATTATACCACCAAATCCATAATCACAAATTCACAATGACGAAGATATCCTTTACAAACCATCTTAGTATTACTCCATTAAGAACTTACCTGTGATTCCAAGATACTCTGACTGTCATTGTAGTACTGATTTGGATGGTTAACCCCGGCATCACAAGATGAGCCATGAACAGCTTCAAAGGTCAAAGTGCATGCCAACTGCACAATTTTACAATCACAACATACGAAATAAGGTGACATAAAGCAGTGATAATTCATCAAATTATAAACCAACCTGATAATGTCTATTTCGGACTTTGTCTATCACATCCTCCAGTGCTCGATTGCCTACTCTCATCCTGGTCAGAGCAGCTCTCAGATTCTCCTCACTGTTGAAGCAAATTTGGTAAGCCAATAAGGTAAAAAGCTAATTGATAGTCTCTATCATCATATAGAGACAACAATAGGTCATCACATAAAGCAAAAGGCACCTCTTCTGTTTCTTTTACTGGTTCAATCTTTGAAACATAGAACAATTTGAAGATACTACTCCCTCCGTCCCATTTTATGTGGCAATATTTGACCGGGCACGGAGTTTAAGAAATAAATGAAGACTTTGAAATGTTTACCAAATTGCTTTTTAAAAAGTAGACTCACTTTTCTCTCTCCTCATATATGTATTGGAGTACTATCTTTAAGATTAAGTGGACCAACAAGGGTAAAAGAGGAATTATACCTTTAAATACTTACCATATATGGAAATGTGACATTCTTTTTGGGACTGACCAAAAAGGAAATGGTGCCACATAAAATGGGACGAAGGGAGTATCACTATTAAATTGCTTTTCACTTTTCCTTACTAATCAATTTCAGTTTCTGTCTCAACAGAATAACACGGAGACAATACATAGTCATAGATAGTCTTGTTGCATGGTACAACATGCAAAAAGAATTTTGTAAATATTAAAGGCAGGCAACCTATATTATCTTTCAATTCATGCATACAACTACGAGTTCAAAAGATAAATGTGAATGTGCTATTAAAAAAGAAAAACATGGAATCTCATAAAGGAATTAGAGATTAGAAAAGAAAGTAAACAAACAAAATTCAAAGAGATGCCCCTTCGGGGGTGGCCCAGTGGTTTGGGCTTGGGAATTCTATGTTGGAGGTCTCAAGTTCAAAACCCCTTGCCAGCGAAAGCAAGGGGCTTGCCTTCTGGGTCGAGCTCGTCGCACCGGGCTTGCTTAGTGTGGGTTACCTCTCCTATGTGGTTTGCGAACTATTGCATAGGAGCGGGAGTTTTACCCTGTGCGCACCCAACGGGTAGCGGCAGGTTTCCCTTGTCATCAAAAAAAATAAATCAAAGAGATTAAAGATACAAGGGAATTTGGTGAAATTCGTGGTGTTAGAATAGTAATAGGTATATACAATCCTACTTAGAATAGACATAGGAATAGGACTATTTTTTCATATTTAATTTGTGTAGCACCGTGCCATCTTTCCGATAACTACCTTTTTATAATCAATTTGTGTAGCAATGTGCCATCATTCTGGTGACTATTTTCTCATATCTGATTTGTGTAGCACAATGACATCATTCTAGTGACTACTTTTTCATATCCTATATGTGTAGCACCGTGCCATCCTTCTGGTAACTACTTTTTATATCTGATTTGTGTAGTGTCGACTTTGTCGTGCATCTCTCCGAACTATTTTTCATATTTAATTTACATAGTACCGTAGATTTTTCCGAACTACTTTTTCATATCTGAGTTGCATGGCATTGTGTCTTTTCGATGACTCCTCAAATTTGATTTGCAAAGTTCCATTCGTCTTTCTGGTGATTCCTCAAATTTGATTACCATAGGGTTGTGACATCATTTCGACCCTACCCATATTATTTCTCTCTTTCAATAGGGTCATGCCATCAATTCGACCTTTCCTATATAATTTCTATTTTCTAGTTGGGTCGTGCTATCATTCCGACCCTACCCATATAATTTTATTTCTTAGACTTTGACCACTTTCAGCCATCAAATCTAATACTCCAGCATATGAGCATGTTCCGACCAATTTTTCGGTGACTTATTTAATATCGACTCATCTATTGATTCCAACACGATCCATATACTTTATATTAGATTTTGAGCACTTCAAGGCCACCGTTGCATTGTGAAGAAGTCTATATGGAGAAACCACCTATTTTTGTTGCTCAAGGGGAGCTTAGTAGCCTTGTATGTCGATTACGTAAGTCACTCTATGGTCTAAAACAGTCTTTGCAAGCTTGGTTTGGGAAGTTCAACACTATAATTTTATTACTCTTTGTTTTATTGGCATTATGCATCAAATTCAGTATTTCATGAGAAGACTAAGCACATTGAGATTAACTGTCAATTTTGTGAAGTCGAGTGATCAACTTGTAAATATCTCACCAAGATCCTCATCGGTCCTCGTATTAGTTACATTTGTAACAAGCTAGATACATCTGATTTGTATGCACTAGCTTGAAGGGGAGTGTTAGAATAGTAATAGGTATATACAATCCTACTTAGAATAGGAATAGGAATAGTATATAGTGTCTTGCTTAGAAAAGGATTGTATTATAGTGTCCTAGTTGGAAAAGATGTCTATTATAGTGTATATAAATAGGGTCTCTCTATAATAATGTAGAGACAACAGTTCAATAATATTTTTTCCTATATTTCTCACAATGGTATTATATTTCTAAGGCCAACACTCAATATCCAAGCAAGACACATTGTATTATCTAAGAATTAAGTGCAAGTTTGTGTAGTGAAAAAAGTTGTGACTATTGACTATTGTCCTTCAAACCTAAGATAAACATATTGATACAAGGATCTCAATCCAACAAGTCCAAAAGTTTAAAAAAAAATAATAGAACCGAGTCACTGACAGATAATAATGTCTTCTATCGTAAGTGTTGAGAATAGAATTAAATAAATAATAATTTGTTTACTCTAACAACTTAAGCTTTTAGATGAGATGGTCATGCGCTTCGACATGGTAGCAGAGTCGAACTCATCCTAATTCTTGATTTATCCGATGTTAGACACCCTATACTTAGACTATATTGTTCCCACTCCAATCGGCAAAAGGGGATGTTGAGTCCCACATTGGTGGTGGGATGGATACTTGGTCTCCCTATATGGTCTTGGATAGTCCTTACCTCATAAGCTAGCTTTTAAAATTCAGTTAGACCCAATGCCTATTTTCTTATCATGGTAATAGAGCAGGCAAAAGTGCTAAATTTGAGTCTCATTGTCACTCATTATCAAAAAGAATTCCACGTGCCTAACCCACAGAGGCCAGGGGCATTTAAGAATATAATTAAGTAAATAAAATTGTGCTATCTAACACAATTTAAGCTTTTAGAGAAATGGTCATACACTTCAACAGAACACTTAAGCAAATATTTATGGACGACAACCAATAGCTTGCACTAACATAACTATAAAGAGAGTTTATCTTCTATGATGTAGTTCTCATGTTCAAGATACATAAAATGGTGTCCAACCCAAGGGCGAAGCTACACTGGGTTGAGGGTGTTTAATTGACACCCTTCGTTGGAAAATTATACGGTGTATATAGATAAAATATTGTTTAGTATGATTATATATTAAGTTTTGGACATCCTTGCAACAACTTGATGGGTAGCTCAGTGGTAGAAGCTCTCCTTGAAAAGTCAAGGTTGTGTGTTGTTCGTGTGTTTGCAGGTTCGATTCCTACAAGTTGTTATTTTATTTTTCATAATATCTGACTCTTTAAAATAATAATAATTTATTATTTTCTATATCTATTAATTAAGTAATTATAATAATTATAAATTTGTTATTTCTGAATTGTTAGTTATTAAAATAATTATTAATTAGTGATGTAAAATATAAAATATATAAAAATGAATAAATATATCAATTATTGATTCTACTCTATGTTCTTATGTCTCATTGTTATCATTACCTTTGTAAAAACTTAATAGTATTTTTTAAAACTAGTTGTTCACTTTATATTTAATTAACTATGATCGATTAGTTACACATTTTGATTTTTAAAATTTTGGAGCATTCATTCCACAAAAAAAAAAAATCAATCACTAATAAGACGTAGTTTGACTTATGAAAAATTTTGGCACATCCATTTTCCAAAAAAATAAAATACTTTATAACTTGGACACCCTTCCTGAAATTCCTGGCTACGCTACTGGTCCAACCCTCCATAAGACTTCAACACTCAAAGGTACTAACTACAACTGCTCATTACAGGAATCAAGAATTTAGTATCTAATCGAGGAGATGGGATTTTTCTTTACCTGGGGATAGGTAATGAAGCTGGAAATTCCACCTTTTCTAAACCTTGTTATTGATTAAGCTCTCTTGAGCTTCCTATATGGTCTCAATTCTATTTAACATGGATTAACGATTTAATTGTTTTTCTTTTTCTTTTTGGCACTCAGTGAAGCACACAAACAAGAATAATCCAAACTCACACTGGGAAGGCCTACAATTCAAGCAAAATGCTTGCTCCCAGAACTATCAACTGGGTAATGCTTGCTCCCAGAACTATCAACTGGGTTTTTCTCTCTTTTTCTTTTTCTTTTGGTAGGAATTGGACTTCCTAGAAACTTACAACAATGCATTAACCCATACAACTTCCTAAAAACTTGGATGTCCAAAAAATCTGTTAGCAAATTGCAGGATAATAAGAAGTTGTGCTTAATCAGTGACAGCTTGGAAGACCTCATTATCTCATCATGTTGCATCAAGAACATGCTACAGCCTACACATCATGCAGATGGAAGCAAAAACATGAAAAGTCACTTGGCAGAGATGAAAGAAGCGATCGGAAAGTTAATTTGTCTCAGAGCTTCAGGAATAAACATGGGCGATGAGCATCTCATGTTGTATAAAAGCAACAAATGCTCACTTCAGTGAACAAGATCAAATGCAACAGAAGATCAGTCTGACCTGAAATGACGATATGGACAGCCATGGTGATCTCCAACTCCAGGAGTTGATGATATAATCTTTTGACAAGAATAAGGTGTGTAATCCTGCACTCTTGCAAGAAAGTAATACGGGTCGTTTAGAAATCAAAGGGAGAAAAGAATGCAAAATCTCAACCAAAAAAGAAAAAATAGCACAAGATGTAGAAATATTCGCTCTCTTATTTTCAGTCTTTTATATCTATCAGCAGAATCTTGAAACTATTCCAATGTTCTATGCTGACTCATGGGGGGCATTCAAAGGAACAGAGAACTCAAAAGAAGACGGACAAAAGTCATTTTCTTCTGCTTTTTCCCTGCCTAAAAGAGAGAACAGAAGTGAGTTGATATCCAGAACTAGAAGAATTTGTTCTTTTTGTATTTCTTCTCTTGGTTGTTTCAGACATTAGAGCTCTTTTTCGTGTGTTACATTTGTTTGTTTTTCCGCAGGGTACTTCTCAGTTATAATACAGAATAGAATGTTCCAGCTTCCATCACAACTATGGAATACCAAATGCATAGACATTCTCACGAACTCTACATTTTCTGCAGTTCAACTTCAAATAAGTTACTTACCGTTCTCTTTCCTTCTTTCCCATAGTTGTGTCTTATGCTGTATGCATATTCTTTATCAAATCTTTCAGCACCAACCTACAAGAAAAATTTATGCACTTAATTTTCCAGAGAAAATGAACACATCTGAGACCACCGTCTTCAGAATTTGGAAGCCATATCATCTGACAACCTTTCTTATCATTTGTTCACAGTCTATTCTCTCCTTATCCATAGTGGTAAATCTATTTCTAGCTAAGACACAAATATAGCATGTACAAGGAAAACTGAGGGAAACTCTTCTCCACAGTGCTTCTTGCCTCTAATAGCTTGCTCATGTTTGGACATGTTCAGTCCACTACATTCGACAGAGGAAAACACTTGCAATGTGTAAAAAAATAAATACATAGAGCACTAAATACTGCTTACTTTTCGGGAGAACTCAGCTCTCCAGAATGCAAGGGCATCATCCAACTTCAATCCAACACCCTACAAATAAAGTAAAACACTGTCAAAGAATGAACAGTGAAGAATTGATTCTTAGGATCATTCATTGAGAGAACCTCAAACTAATACTCATGTTCTTGTAGATATCCACGTGCTTCAACCAAAGAATCTGTAACTCTAAACAAATTATTGACAAGAAGAGAGCCCTAATAGAACAAAAGAGAACTTCATGACTGTTTTCTTCTTTTTTCCTCTTAACTTTCTTTCTTGACTGATCAAAACTGCAGGATAAAAATTGTTAAATCCTTTGCTTTTTATCCTTCACATCTTTCTCTCTGGAAGGCATATATTTGACCAGAATCCTTGAATGCATAGTTTGTGTTTATCAAATTATTAATCATCCATTTTCTATTATGTCATGTGCAATAGCTAGCACATGTTGTTCAATAACAAAGAACGTCTGTTGGAGCATTCCTATTTGCAGAAAATTTCTAAATTCAGTTGTATTGAGTTTCCTTTTTGTATAAACAATTGGAAAGCAATAATATATCGTCATAAATAGCCCCAATCCCCCCTCCCCCAAACCAATAAAGAGAGAGGAACGACTGCATGAATACGATTCAACATCGATGAATCACCTAGAAGGAAAGTTTGTGATTTATTTTGGTGTAAATCAAAGACAAAAATGAATATAATGGATTGCTATACAGCGGAATAAAATATGTGAGTGCTCGGAGCAATGAAGCTCCATTAATCCTGTTATCACATCTAAAAAAATTGAAGGCAAAATCCTCATCAACCCTGATAATATAACCTTGAGAAATAGACCAAGTTGCATCCTCCCTCCATGCTTCAGATGATGATCCTCTCGTAGCTGCAATAAATCATAAACCATGGTGAAGGCGAACTTTTTGGAAAAGAAGGTGCAGTACCAAAACATCATAACTGCTTAAAAGTACAACAATTAAGAGATAACATGACAGTAAACCCTAAAAGGAACATACGATGTTAATGAACTTAGTTTCTTGATCAACTTCTAACCTTTTCGAAAAGATGACGCATACATAGAGGGAATGAACTCTTAGCAATCTGGTCAATGTCTTTTAGTGATATTTCTGCATGTTCTCTCGGCTGAAACAAAGGTTGGATTAGTCAAGTGAATGCAACAAGAACGTTGCAACTGCAGAAGTAGATGATAATAAAGGAGCTCTAAACCACCTGGCTATAATCAGGACCCAGGTAACTTGTGGATAAGGCTTCAATAATCTAAAATATTGAAGGGAAGTTAGGTTTAGACATTAAGGAACATAAACAATCTTTGAGTGCAACTTCAAAACTAGCTCAATACTCACAGGAACCAATCGGTCCTTCTCCTGTTCTCTGATCATCGAGGTCCATTTTCTGAAATCAGAAAACTGAAACTTCTAAAAATCTAATGATGGAACCTAAGTTTTAACTTTAAAAGGAGTAAATAGATAAAATTCCAAAAGCAACATGCTAGATGAAATGTCAGATGAACTCAACAACACATAGTCAGCTTAATGAGTTCCAGATATAGAAGAAATCTGACCGATGACAAATGTGGTCTCTTTAAACCATCAACTCAGATATAAGAAAAGCAAGAGAAAATGAGAAACCTGACGCACAAAGTGGAAATGCACATGCTAATGACTAGAGGCATACAAATAAAGCAGTAAACAAATCAATTCTCTTTGTTGTCTGATATATTGTTTATTGTTGGATGAGAAGCTGAACGAATTTGTTCAGCGATCCAGTTTCTAATGTGACATGCTCAACTAATTTGAAGCACTGCAGTCATTGAGAATCAAGTTCCGGAAAGGATAATTTCATTTTTACAACAAGAAATCAGCTTGAAACAAAGTTTAAAATAGTGAAAATAAGAGAAGTTACTTTCAACAATTGTCATTTTTAAGATGTTGCTTATCTAAGAATGGGTATGCTCATCTTTCCTTGAAGACCAAAACTGGGGCAACCAACCTGTTTGTCAGCACTAGTGCTTTCGAAAGATGACTCCGAAACTGCGTGATAACTAGTGAAACCACCTGCAAGAATAAGCTATGTCACAGGAATTGGTATATTGATATTAACATATTCATTTGGATAAAAGTGAGAAATATAGGAGAAATATATTATTGAAATTGTGTATCTACATTATTACATTGAGACCCTATTTATAGACACTACATTGGACTCCTTTACAAATTAGGATTCCTATTCCTATTCCTTATTCTTATTCTAAGTAACACTACCCCTCAAGCTGGTGCAGACAAATCATATGTACCTAACTTGTTATGATACCTAACTTGTTATAGATACAATTAATACGAGGACCGGTGAGAGACTTGGTGAAGATATTTGCAAGTTGATCATTCGACTTAACAAATTTTGTAACAATATCTCTTGAGAGTATCTTTTCTCTAACAAAGTGACAGTCAATCTCAATGTGCTTAGTCCTTTCATGAAACACTGGATTTGATGCGATATGAAGGGCCGCTTGATTATCACACACAAGTTCCATTGGACTGATTTCGTCAAATTTTAGCTCTCGGAGCAGCTGTTTGATCCCAACTAGCTCACAAATTGTTGCAGCCATTGCTCAATATTCTTATTCTGCACTAGATCGAGCAACCACATTCTATTTCTTACTCTTCCAGGACACCAAATTACCTCCTACTAAAACACAATATCCTGATGTCAAACGTCTATCGGAGGGTAATCCTGCTCGATGAGCGTCTGTATATCCAGTGATATGCTCATGGCCTTGATACTCGAATAGTAGTCCTTTACCGGGAGCTGGCTTTATATGTCGCAGAATACAAACAATTGCTTCCCAATGACTATCATAAGGGAAGTCTAAGTCACAAAAAAAGAGATGTCAAGTCTAGTCACTTTAAGATAATTCAGCTTTCCAACCACCCATCTCTTTTCCATTCAAGAGTTCTTATGCGTTTCCACGCCCCTTTGAGACCCCGAAAAATGGACATCTATTGGCTCCCCCTGCCCTGAAAGGAGTTTAACATTCGAATCTATAAGAGTGTCAATGGGTCTACATCCCATCATTCTTGTCTCATCAAGAATGTCCAAGGCATACTTGCGTTAAGAAATAACAATACCTGATCTAGACTGAGCAACCTCAATACCTAGAAAATACTTCAGTCTGCCAAAGTCTTCAATCTGGAAATGCTTAAAGAGATGTAGCTTCAAACACAGAGTGATCAGCTTCACTATGAGTCATACCAAACCACTATGTTATGTCCCTCTAGACTCTGTTCTTTATGTTCCTGGTTCTCCTTTTAATCTAGCATTTGCTAGTCGTTTGATGCGTGCCCTACACTGTGGCATAACCTTGTTTGATGATTCTTTTCTAATGTAGGACAGCAGTACGGGACAGATGATTGGCACAAGACATGAATCACAAGGCCTTTACAATCTAACCTCTTCAAATTCCTTCACATTCCTTCACAGCATGCTCCAATACAGATCCTCCAACCCTAATTCACAAACCTTTTGGACACCTGAGTCTATCCAAGCTACAGAAGATGGTGCCTAGTTTGCCTAGTTTATCCACATTAAATTGTGAGTTATGTCAACTTGGGAAACACATTCGTGCTACATTTACCCATATTAGTAAGAGTCATTCGATGTCTAATTTTTCATTAGTTCATTCTGTTATTTGCGGTCCTAGTAGAGTCAGTTCACCCTTAGGTTTTCGTTATTTTGTTAGTTTCATTGATGATTATTCAAGATGCACTTGAGTTTTCTTAATGAAAGATCGTTTTGAGTTATTTTCTATATTCAAAAGTTTCTTTGTTGAAATACAAAATCAGTTTGGTGTTTCCATTCGTACTTTTCGTAGTGATAATCACCAAACTTCTTGTCCTTACACCCCTCAATAGAATGGTGTGGCAAAAAGGAATAATAGACATCTCATTGAGACAGCTTGCACTCTCCTCATTGAATCCCATGTTCCGTAGCGTTTTTGGGGTGATACAATCCTTGCATCTTGTTATTTGGCTTTTCCAACCCCTTTTGGTTTTGTTTGGATCCAATTGGCCTGAGTAATAGCAAGAAGAGATTGTGAATAAACAATATCAGACAGAGGTGATATGTTACCAAAAATATGATCAAAAGCGCCCGAGTCCATGACCCATGATTCGAGAGTACTAGACTGTGAAACACAAGCATAAGAATTACCCACAACATGAACATTAGGCCGAGTAACCGAGGCTACTTGTGGAGATGTTTGCTTACTTGCTTGATACTGAAGGAACTCATCATATTCTGCCTAAGCAATATGAGCATTTGAGCAATATGAGCATTATTAGGTGGTCGTGTGGTTTTGTTTGGATCCAATTGGCCAGAGTAATAGCAAGAAGAGATTGTGACTAAACAATATCAGACAGAGGTGATATGTTACCAGAAATATGATCAAAAGTGCCCGAGTCCATGACCCATAATCCGAGCGTACTAGACTGTGAAACACAAGCATAAGAATTACCCACAACATGAACATTAGGTTGAGTAATCGAGGCTACTTGTGGAGATGTTTGCTTGCTTGCTTGATACTGAAGGAACTCATCATATTCTGCCTGAGCAATATGAGCATTATTAGGTGGTCGATCAGGCTGAGCAACAGATGCTACTTGTGTAATAGAGATGTTTGCTTAATTGTGCGATTTCAAAGGGACTTATTATATTCCTTTATAGCAATAGGATCATAACTGGGTGGTGGACCATACAAAGTAGGACATATGCCACAAGTGTGTCCAAGCTTATGACAATAACTACACTTGGATCGAGATCTTCCAAAAAGACCTCCTCGCCAATTCTCCATAGGCTAATATATTCGTTTGTCTATGATTTGAGATGCCAAAATAGAGGAGTCAATGGTGAATGATGAAACTACTTTGTTGCTGGGATGTGCGGCTAGACGAAGTAGACAAGAAAATAATTCACACGCACTGAATCATGGTCAGGGTGAAGTCTAACAAGTGTAAGAACTAGAAACAACGTTTGTTTGTGCTTTTGTTGTTTGTTCACATTCGTAGTGACGGGCATCAACATTTCAAATTCCTCCATAACTGCTTGTACCTATCCTAAGTAGACATCAAATTCTTGTTTCTTTAAATTGGTCGTTCTAGATATTACATCATAGAATCGAGATATATCATTAGTATTTAAAGCACGAGCCTTTTCCCAAACTAGATAACATGTCTAGGATGGGAGAAACATGGACATTAACTTAGAGTCGATAGATCGCCATAAAAGACTACATAATTGAGCATCAACCTTCTCCCATTGTGCTTTGGCTTTATAATCTACCTCACTAACCTTTGCCTTTTCATCTACCACACTAGCATTGTTGATTAAGTGATCTTGGGAGCCTTGGTCCTTGCACCACAACTCAACCGGAGAACCCAAGCTAAATAGCTTGAGCTTCCCATTAATGGTTCTGTAGTGATCATAGCACTTGAACTTCCTATATTCTTGGAGCCAAAAATATCAATTCCGAACGACATATTGTGAAATAAGAATATTCTCACAAAAAAAGTAAGAAGTAGTATTTTGGGGCCCTGAATCTGATTACTGGAATGGCTGGCTGACTGCTAGAACTGGAATTGGAACTGTTGGAAATAAATCTGACTGCCGGAAAAAGAGATCCGATCACCAAAAACTGATCTGGAATCAAGAAAAAAATTATATGGTCAGCCTCGAAATTAAGAGGCGATCCCACAGGAAAAAAGAAAATTGCTGAAAAACACTACCAGAAAATGTTATCTTCTCGGGCAGCAATTCAGGTCACCGGATAATTGCACAGTGACGGCTGATTTAATTTTCTCACCATTGTTCTGATACCATGTGAGAAATATAGGAGAAATATATTATTGAAATTGTGTATCTACATTATTACATTGAGACCCTATTTATAGACACTACATTGGACTCCTTTCAAATTAGGATTCCTATTCCTACGACTCTTTTTCCAATTAGGATTCCTATTCTTATCTCTATTCTAAGTAGGATTTATATATTTATTCATATTCTAACAGCTTCCATAAAAATACAACGAACTACCTGATTCATGGCGATATATGCATTCCCTTTTTGAATAAATACTCGTCGACCTGCCACAAGCTCTGGCACCTCCTCAAATGGAACCTTGAGTTATTAAAACCAAAATAATATAAGAGAAAACTCAACCAGAACCTCCTAAAGCAAAATCTCATTCAAACAAGATAAACAGAGTCCTTTTTGACGCTTTATTTTCCTAGTATAATATAATTGACAACCTGTCTTATAGTTCCTACTGAGCCAATCATGAAAAATGTTCAGCCACATCAAGAGGTCTACACTCAAAATCGTAGCCACTTCTATTTCTTACAATCCCCAACAAGCATGCTGGTCAAACCAAAGAAGTTTCTTAAGCAAATTGATCTGTCGATTCATACACATGTAGCTATTAGGCAACTATTCTTTCGATTCTGAAATGGAAGTATACAAGTATAATATGGTCAACGACATCTTTCTTTTGCACTCCTCTACATAGATGTTCATGCAGACCCATTGTTGTCTTGGCTGATGTTGCTCAGGCTTAAGTATGGGTATACTGGTGCAGAACTAGAGGTTAGGTTCTTCATTACATAAAATTTAGTATTCGGAGGTATGAATCTCAGAGTGGGCAAGGATGCTGAGGTACGGCGAATAAATGGGAATTATGACATTTATACATACGTATCGGATCAATTAAAAGTTGTTGAGCTAAAACTAATAAATTTAATACATTATAAATACCTGATATTCTATTCATAAGATATCTCATGTATAGCAAAGTGTTCATACTTTATATGAATAGATGCCACAAACACAAAAATAAAGCCAAATACCCAATCAATCTACATTTCTTGGTCATAGATGTAACCAAAGTACCCAAAATAAGTTGACCAAATTTGGTGCGGATCCCACACCCAAAGCCTATCAGATCTACTTGGGTGCAGCAGAAATTTTAAAGGGGCCCAAGATACATAGCTATTGGCTCCTTTATTACTTCCATTTTCTTTTACCAGGGGGGTTAAGCATTGCAAAAGTCAAGAGCATACCTTGTAATAGATAGCATCAGCTGCAAATAATCAAAATCATGAAGTTAATGACTTAAATAGTATCAAAATAGACGTTCACGATTAGAATTACAAAGAGTACTACTACTTGTAATAGGTTGGCCTATGGCGCGTGCAACTTGGTTCAATTTTTCCTTCACACTCTGCATCATAAGCAAGATAGGCGTAAATAAAATATGCATCACCAATATATTGCCGAAAAGTAAAACTTCAATGTAGTGGTATTAAGAGAAGAAAAATCTTTTAAAAATATTTACCTCATATTCAGCAGTGGTGACAGCTTTGTATGGAAGATCAAACTCTGCCATTAGCGCTCTCTGCGTCCAAATTTATTATATCACAAACAATAAGCATAAAGATGTTGTGAGAGGAATAGAAAATGTGGCAAACCTGAATTTCAGGAGGTTCATCGCGGAAACGGTAACGAAATAAGGTAGTTTCAATTGAAAGAAACCATTTTCTTAACTCCTCCCTAAAAGATTAAGTCATATATATATTAAAGAATGGATTGTTAGAATTATGGAAAATGGAAAAAGGCAAAAAGATGGTACTCACGTCCTGCAATAAACAAGTCGCAAAACAAAATGTGAAATTATGTCCTTATTAAGGAGCTCAGATGAATGTTGATGCCTCATATTTGTTTTCCACAGATCCAACACCTAATTTTGAAAGCAGTAAGATGAATCCAATTGTAGAATGTAGAAAGAAATAAAATATACTACTAAAATAGAGTTACCAATTTCTCCATTTCATCGGGCTTCTTTCCTCTAGACAAAGCATCCGAAATACCTTTAAGAACTAGATTGAATTAAGAAAAATAAAATTAGTAAGCGCAGAGGAAGGAAATGAGATCTGAAAGTTTATAGTTTGAGTACCTCGGAGGCGATCAATGGCGTAAAGCTCGAAATCTTCAAGACGGACTTCAAGTGGAGGGGCAGAGCGATAGAGAGGAAGTGTTGAACCGACGCCGGTGGACACCAAAGATTTCCTCTGAGACCTTACCGCTTCCATCCTTTCCTATCAGTTTCCTTCAACACAGTAACGCTATATGAGTATGAGTAAATGGGTCTAAGTACAAAATGGCGGGAAACATTTCCCTCCCCTTTCGGCCTCTAGGCCCATTCATTATCCTTTTTATTCAATTCTTTTTTCTTTCTTTCTTTTTTATTATTCTTAAAAGTTTATTTTATATATTTTTATTTGATTTCATGCAATCTTTTGTATTATTTAATTATGTTTCTTATTTTCATTAGCGTAATTTCATTTGTATTCTAATTTTTAAATTAAAGTAGAATTCATTGTTGAGTAAGGTTATAGACTTACATTTCCCTTTTCTTCTAAATCATATTTTATGTATGTTATGTTGAAATTTGAAATTAGAGTATTATGTGAATTTTTTATTAAAAAAAATTAGAACTTATGTTATATTTTGAATTTCATTTGTTTTATAATATTAATTTTTTTGTCAAACATGTATTTCATGATGTTCATATAAATCTTACCTTGTACTTTTAATTTTTATGATTAATTCAATTGAAATATACTAATTTGAAAAATATAATCAATTATTTTTTGGTAATATTAGTTAAGAATATATGTTTTCTATTAGGCTGATAATTATTATCCTAGTAATTACATCAATTCCAATTACCAAGTAGCTTTCCAAACAGGCCCTAAAAGTCTTTGTGGTTGATTTTTGGGGAAACTAAGCAATTGTCCTATAAATATAAATTAATTACAAATATATACCCCTTGCATTGATGTCCCCTAAACAATTACAATAGATGCCCAAGAGATCATTTCGCTTAACTGATAATCAATATAAATATATATATATATATATATAATATTGGTATTATAAAGGCTAATATTTTTTTTAACTGATATTAAATACGTATACTGTATTGGTATCATTAAGGTTTTTTGTTCAGAAATTACTCATTAGTCAATGATACTATAAGAGTTATGAGTCTGAGATTCTGACTCATTTGAGGCCTTTCTAGTTCAACAAATACTGTTTTCAATGCCTATTTATGTCGGGCATTTATGTCATTATCTGATGATATTTTACGACTATGAAAACTAAAAGACAAGGCAGCGACAAATCTAGGTCAAAACATTGAAAAGAGTGTAAACTCCCAACTGAGAATCGCCTAATACCATGGGCGAATCGCCCAATAGGTATGAACTCCGTCGAAATTGACAGTGTCTAATGATAAAACATCAAGGCAACTTGGCGAAGAAGGAAGACATCACCAATCCTCCAAATGTGAAAAGGCGAGCTAAATTTCACTACCGAAGGTGACAGACTTCTGAGATAAAATGAAGGCCAAATGAGCGAACAAGGTGCACTACTAAAAAAATAGTGAATACCGACTTCCGAAAGTCGATATTCCCTGAAATACTGACCAAATACCGACTTCCCAGCTTAGGTCGGAAAAAGCTTGGTCGCTTTTCAATACCGACCTCTGGAGGTCGATATTTACCGACCTTTCAAGGTAAGTTTTAATTTTAAGTCGGAAAATTCATTATTTTATTTTCCGACTTCTTGAGGTCACTTTCATATATTTGTTTATTTTTATTTTTATTATTTCCATCTTCTGGGTGTCAAAATATTTATTTCTTACATTTTGAAATACCGACATTTAGAGGTTGGTATTAATTAATTTCTAATCTTTAAAAAATTATTTTTTAATATTTCAGACCTTTGGAAGTCAATATATTTTAATTTTTAAATTTCAACCGTTGGAGGTTGATATTTTGTATTTTATATTTTATATTTTTTTACTTTTGATATTCCGACCTCTGGAGGTCTCTATTGTTTATTTTTTATTTTTTTTATTTTTTATATTCCGACCTCCAAAGGTCGGTATCGTTTATATTTTGTTTTATTTATTTTTGAGATTCTGACCTCCAGAGGTTGGTTTTCTGCTACAAAATTGCCAGCAAATTGCTGCAATTTTAGTTGTCCACCTGCATATTTCTACCAATACAGCCCAATAAGTTGCCAACACAATATTTTTCAACATATACATTAATCTTCTTCAAAATAAACTTCATCCAACTTCAAAATGAACTAAATCCAACTTCAAAATAAACAAAAATACGATCAAACAACTAAACAACTTTAACTCTAACTAGTTTTGACTTAATTCCACCAACTAAATCACATTATTTATTTGAACTTATTTAAACAACCAAACAACATTAACTCTAACTAGTTTTGAATTAATTCCACCAACTAAACCACATTATTAATTTGAACTTATTTCAACAACTAAACAGCTTTAACTCTAACTAGTTTTGACTTAATTCCAACAACTAAATCCACCAACTAAACCACATTATTTATTTGAACTTATTTAAACCGCTAAACAACTTTTTAACCCTAACTAGTTTTCACTTAAATCCACCAACTAAACCACATTGTTTATTTGAACTTATTTAAACAACTAAACAATATTAACTCTAACTAGTTTTGAATTAATTCCACCAACTAAACCAAATTATTTATATGAACTTATTTAACCAACTTTAACTCTAACTAGTTTTGACTTAATTCCAACAACTAAATCTACCAACTAAACCACATTATTTATTTGAACTTATTTAAACAACCAAACAACATTAATCTAACTAGTTTTGAATAATTCCACCAACTAAACCACATTATTTATTTGAACTTATTTCAACAACTAACTTTAACTCTAACTAGTTTTGACTTAATTCCAACAACCAAATCCACCAACTAAACCACATTATAATTTATTTTAACTTATTTAAACAAATAAACAACTTTTTAATTCTAACTAGTTTTGAATTAATTCCACCAACTAAACCACATTGTTTATTTGAACTTATTTAAACAACTAAACAATATTAACTACTTAATTCCAACAACTAAATCCACCAACTAAACCACATTATTTATTTCAACAACTAAACAACTTTTTAACTCTAACTAGCTTTGACTTAATTCCAACAACTAAATCCACCAACTAAACTACATCATTTTAAATAATGAGTCAAACTAACTAGGGGTTAATTAAACTTTATTTGAACTTATTTCAACAACTAAACAACATTAACTATAACTACTTTTGAATTAATTCCAACAACTAAATCCACCAACTAATATGATCAACTAGTGTTGGTACTTGTGCTTATCAAACACAGCATTCCTAAATTAAAGCTTAGTATCAACACTAGATGGACACAAATCGATCTTGCAAGAAAATCAATTTTGTCATCAATAGGATCAACTAATGTTGGTACTTATGCTTAACAAATATATTATTTCTAAATTTAAAG
>JAJOOR010002083.1:0-51055 GCA_036250505.1 Solanum acaule | reverse complement strand
CTGTTTATATTGTTATTTGCCTACTCTTGTTTAGTTTCTACCCTCAAACCCATTACTTGTTGTTCCGGGTTACGGGTTGGCTTACCTACTGGTGGGTTATAGTAGGTGCCATCATGACTTGAGAAATCGGGTCGTGACAGTGTTGGAGAAGACTGGTTTTACAAGGGAAGGTGTTTTGAGGAAATATTATATTTTTAAAAGGAAACTAAGTGATCTTGTTATGTTTAGTCTTTTATCTACTGATCAACTTACTTGAGCCGAGGGTTTATTTACCTTCATGTCTAAATAGGATTTATAGTCAAAATTTTATAGGGTATGAATAGGTTTTCTAGTATCTAACTAAAATAAGTATTGTATTATGGAAAATTACGAATAAATTATCTTTTTTTCCATTCACAATTAATTTTCATGTATCAGTAGAAATTTAATCTATCATATTCTTCAATGGAATCTGAAGAATTGCCAATGAAGATATTTTATAAAATATAACTTTCAGGGTTGTGACTTGTGTCTTTCGGCAACAACCTAGGTAGAGGTAAGGTTTGCATACACTGTACCCTCCACAGATTCCATTGGGCTTGACGTTGTTGTTATTATGGGATGGAGACATGGTAAAGATTCCCTAAATAAGATCTCAAAGAATGAATGATTTAAAGAACTTCTACCATAGTGTTAAATTTTTTCAAACTTGATGGCTTTATTGGAATGCAATAGATGTTGTTCTGAAAACATCTTAGTTACAATTTAGAACTTGATAAATTCTCAAAGAAAAGTTGGATAGTATTGGCTTATTGCTTGAGGCAGCTAATTAAGTACACTCTTTGGAATCTCTTTGTTTGGTACGTTGATTTTAAACTGTAGAATTTACCAAAGTGTCATTTATTCTTATGGTCTTAAACATGCCACTACTAATAAAAGAGACATTTAATGGCAATATTCATTACGCACAATTGAGTTTATTCTTTTTGAAACAGACTAAGAAGAAAAGTAAGACAAACAAATTGAAACGAAGTGAGTAATAGATATTTCAGTGAAAACAACAACATCCTGATTCTCCAAGAAAAGCTGTCAAGTGAGGTTGCTAAGAAAGTTCATATGCCTTTTTTTTCCATTCCTTGGTGACTAAGTTATATGAAGAGTAAAGACGTAGCAATTTCCTTGAAACATTCTTTATCCTTCATGTTTAGTACTTTATATAAAGTTCCTGCTTTGTCATGTTTCACTTCCCTAAAACTATAATCTCTAACATATAATAAAACCAAGAAAATTTCAGTGTTTTTTGGCTATGGAATCTGATTCATCCTCTATTGATCTTTCTCGTCTTAACGAAGAGTTGCCAGTGAAAATCGAGGAGATGTTGAAATTGAGTAACAAAGAAGATGACATAATAAGTCTCCGTCTGTTGGATCTAACCGATGTTGATGATTTTATGGAATGGTTTACGGATGACAACGTTAATAAGTTCTGTTCTAGCGACACTACTTTCATAACAAAAGAAGACGCGATGAGATACATTGCTGATGTTGTTATACCACATCCATGGTACAGGGCAATATGCTTAAATGACAAGCCAATTGGTTCAATTTCTGTATCATCATTTCATGGAAGTGATAGATGCAGGGGAGAAATTGGATACGAGATATCATCAAAGTATTGGGGCAGAGGGATTGCCACCAAGGCGGTGAAGATGGTGGCGTCCACCATCTTCGTAGACTGGCCCCACTTGGCCAGGCTAGAAGGTATTGTGGCTGTTGGTAATATAGGATCACAAAGGGTGTTGGAAAAGGCTGGTTTTATTAAGGAAGGTGTTTTGAGGAAGTACTATCTTGTTAAGGGGAAACCAGTAGATATTGTTATGTTTAGTCTTTTATCTATTGATCAACAACTTACCTACTTTACTTGAGCCGAGGATTTATTGGAAACACTCTATATTTACCTTCACAAGGTAGGAATCAAGCTGCGTACATGCCATCCTCTCCAGAATCTCTAGTTGGCTAAAGTGGAGTACTCTAGTATGTATAAGTATTGTATAATTCTCTCTCAATATATGTACTCCCTCAGTTTAAAAAAGAATGACCCTCTTTCCTTTTTAGTTTGTTTCAAAAAGAATGACCTCTTTCCTTTTTTGGTAACATTTTACTTTCAACTTTCCACGTGGCATGTTTAAGCCTACAAGATTAAAGGGCAATTTTGTACATTTGACATAACTTTAATTTAGGGCCACAAGATTCAAAAGTCTTTTTTATTTTTTTAAACTTCGTGCCAAGTCAAACTAGGTCACTCTTTGTGAAACGGAGGGAGTATAACATTATATATCATTATACAATATTATACAAATCATAATAAGTATACGCTGTTATACCATAAGATGGACCGAACTCTCTGCTTTTTGAGACTAAAGCCAGAAGAAAGAGAAAAAAAAATTAAAGAAAAGGTGTGCAACACTTTTGGGCTAAAGATTTATGATATAAGTATTGGGCTATAAATATGCAATATAATTTAAGTAATTATATTTTGAGAAAATTTCACAAATAATAAAGAGATTAAATTTAGTTACGCTTCATAGCTACAATTTGCTTAATTATACTTCATAGCTATAGCTTTGTTTGTTATGAATATTTCGCTTTCAATATACAAACAAGGTAAGTATATAAAAATTCTGTATTTATACATTTAGTAATTTTTCAGAACTTCGTTTGTATATTTCGCTTGCCATAGGAATTTTTCAGAACTCCATTTGTATATTCCGCTTGTCAATATACAAACAAGGTAATTTATATTTTTCATAACTTATACAAATCAAATGTATCAACAAATTGTATACAAATAGCTAAGGTAAGCATATACAAAATCTGAATTTATGCAATCAGGAACTAAATTATACAAATTCTGGATTCATATAATTAGGAACTGAATACGAAAATTTAAGAAACTTTAGCCGCAAATCATAAATATCCAAAAATGTAGTTATGAAGCGTAATACTTCCTCTGACCCTATTTACTATTCCATTTTTGAGTTGACACACTTATTAGGAAAATAATAATTGACATAGTAAGGTTACCTGTTTACCCCTCTTAATTGATAGAATTCCAAAATCAATTTACTTATTAAAGAGCTTTTACCTTTTCAAAAAACATTAACTCTTTAAATAAATTGAGGATATAATAGATATAATTTTTTCTTGATTTATCAATAATGACTCAAAATTGAACCAAAACTAATAAAGGCCAGCTTGTTGGAACACTAATTCAAAAGCCATAGGAAACCAAAATTGTTTAGGATATGATATTTAGAAGTTTTTTTTAATTCATGTCTAAATAGGATTTATAGTCTAAATTATATATTGACTAAGTTTTCTAGCTAATATAAGTTTTGCACAAAGGAGAATTCTGAATAAATTATTTTCCTTCACAAGTTTTTCGTGTTTCAGTAAAAAAAAGAAGATGATCAATCAATCAGACATAATAAGTCTCCGGTTATTGGATATTAGTGACGTTGATGATTTTATGGAATGGTCTTCGGATGACAACGTTAATAAGTTTTCTCAGGAACGTACTTTCAAATCCAAAGAAGACGCGATGAGTCACATTGTTAAATTTATTGTACCACAACGATGGTTCAGAGCAATTTGCTTAAATGGCAAGCCAATTGGTTATATTTCTGTATCACCTTTTGGTGGAAGTGATAAATCAAAGGGCGAAATTAAATACGTGTTATCATCAAAGTATTGGGGCAGAGGAATCGCCACCAAGGCTGTGAAGATGATGGCGGCCACCATCTTCATAGACTGGCCACAATTGGCCAGGCTTGAGGGTAAGGTGGATATTGAAAATATAGGATCACAAAGGGTATTGGAGAAGGCTGATTTTACAAAGGAAGTTGTTTTTAGGAAATATTATTTTTTTTAGGGAAAACTAAGTGATCTTGTTATCTTTAGTCTTTTACCTACCAATCAACTTACTTGAGTCGAGGGTGTATCAAGTTTATTTATCTTCATGTCTAAATAGTATTTTATAGTCAAAATTTTATATATGAAAAAGTTTTCTAGTATCTAGTTAAAATAAGTATTGTATTATGGAAAATTTTGAATAAATTATCTTTTTTTCCTTCACAGTTTTTCATGTTTGGTCTTGAGGCAATGGAATCTGAAGAATTGCTAATGAAATTCGAGGAGATAATGAAATTTGGATAATAAATTACTTTTTTTGATATGTTAATAAAACTCTGTTATTGGGACTAAGTAATTGTCGCTTCATATTTTCAGGGGAAACAGAGTTTCTTTTCCTAATGGGAAGAAGTTTTAAAACTTACAAATTTCGTTCCTAATTAGGCTTTTAAAGTTGTCTCCGTGAAACTTATAAGTTACAGGTTACCAGTTCGAGTTGTGGAAGCATCTTGTGCCCGGGGCTACCCTTAATGGATACACAAGATGTTGGATCCTCCGTAAAGAGACAACATGAAGAATGCTGGAATTCCATTCGTGTCCATCGATATCCATGATACAACGGGTAATGCTTGGTGCACTTTCAAAGTTAGTCATGTCAATAATCGATATGCCTTTGCTGGAATATTTCCTCCTGTTATGTACTCCACTCTGTCATGCCAGATCGCGCAGATGTTTATTGTAACTGATGGTCATGGCACATTCTCCCCAATTGTCACTCTCCGGGCTGAAGATGTGTCATATCAGACGAGGTTAATTGATATCACAGATGCATGGTGCCCCATTCCGGGCATTTGCTGCACTATGTGGAGGTCCTAAAGAAGAATGGAATGAATATGCTTATATTGATTAGCCCTGAAATGTTAGGCTTTTGTTGTGCTGATCGCTCGCTGTATTGTTATTGTCACTACGACCCAGTTAAGACGAGTTTGATGATTCATTAAAGCTTGTTTTGTGATGCTTATTAACTTATAATATGCATTGTCCTCTTTTTGTTGTTGTGTAATGAAGAGATCTTATAAAATTTAAGTTTTTGGGGTTGTGACTTGTGTTTTTCGGAAACAGCCCCTCTACCTCCACGAGGTAGTGGTAATTAGTAAGGTTTGCGTACACTCTACCCTCTTCACTAGTGGGATTCCACTGGGCATGTTGTCGTTGTTGTTATTGCTATGGGATGGAAACTCTGTAATGATTTTCCTAAATAAGATTTCAAGAATGAATGATTTGAAGAACTTTTGAATCTTGTCATCTTAAACTAAAAATACGTGTAGAATATATGAAAATGCCCTTTAATCTTATAGTCTTTAACATGTCATGTGGAAGTTGAAAAAAAAGAAAGAGATATTCTTTTTTTGAAACAGACTAAATAGGAAAGTAAGACAAAGAAACGACGCGAGTAATAAGATATTGCAGTAAAAACAACATCTTGATTAATTTAGTACTTGTGATGGATTCTCCAAGAAAAGCTGTCAATTGGTAAGAAAGTGACCCATGATAGTTCCATTCATTAGTGACTAAGTTATATGAAGAGTAAAGACGTAGCAATTTCCTTGAAACATTCTTTATCCTTCATGTTTAAGTTAATATAAAGTTCCACCTTTGTCATGTTTCACTTCCCTAAAACTATAGTCTGTAATGAAGAGATCTTATAAAATTTAAGTTTTTGGGGTTGTGACTTGTGTTTTTTGGAAACAGCCCCTCTACCTCCACGAGGTAGTGGTAATTGGTAAGGTCTGCGTATACTCTACCCTTTTCACAAGTGGGATTCCACTGGGCATGTTGTTGTTGCTGCTATTGCTATGGAATGGAAACTCTGTAAAGATTTTCCTATGTAAGAGCTCAAGAATGAATGATTTAAAGAACTTTTGAATCTTGTCATCTTAAACTAAAAATAGGTAGAATGTATGAAACCCTTTAATCTTGTAGTCTTAAACATGTCATGTGGAAGTTGCAAAAAATGCCCTTTCATCCTGTATTGATCTTACTCGTCTTAACGAAGAGTTGCCAATGAAAATCGAGGAGACATTGAAATCGAGTAACAAAGAAGATTTATTTGCTGCACTATGTGGAGGTCCTAGCGAAGAATGGAATGAATATGCTTATATTGATTAGCCCTGAAATGTTAGGATTTTGTTGTGCTGATCGCTCGCTGTAATGTTATTGTCACTACGACCCAGTTAAGACGAGTTTGATGATTCACAAAAGCTAGTTTTGTGATGCTTATTAACTTATAATATGCATTGTCCTCTTTTTGTTGTTGTGTAATGAAGAGATCTTATAAAAAATTAACTTTTCGGTATTGTGACTTATGTTTTTCTGAAACAGCCCCTCTACCTCCACAAGGTAATGGCAATTGGTAAGGTCTACGTATATTCTACCCTCTTCACAAGTGGGATTCCACTAGGCATGTTGTCGTTGTTGTTATTGCTATGGGATGGAAACTCTGTAAAGATTTTCCAATATAAGAGCTCAAGAATGAATGATTTAAAAAACTTTTGAATCTTGTCATCTTAAACTAAAAATAGGTAGAAGGTATGAAATTGCCCTTTAATCTTGTAGTCTTAAACATGTCAGGTGGAAGTTGAAAAAAAGAAAGAGACATTCTTTTTTTGAAACAGACTAAATAGGAAAGTAAGACAAACAAATTGAAATGACGCGAGTAAATAAGATATTGCAGTAAAAACAACATCTTGATTAATTTAGTACTTGTGATGGATTCTCCAAGAAAAGCTGTCAACTGAGGTTCCTAAGAAAGTTCCTTGGTGACTAAGTTATATGAAGAGTAAAGACCTAGCAATTTCCTTGAAACATTCTTTATTCTTCATGTTAAAGAATAATAAAACTATAATCTGTAACATATAATAAAACCAAGAGAATTTTCAGTGTTTCTTGGCTATGGAATCTGATTCATCCTGTATTGATATTACTCATCTTAACGAAGAGTGGCCAATGAAATTCGAGGAGACGATGAAATTGAGTAACAAAGAAGATGACATAATAAGTCTCAGGTTGTTAGACCTCACAGATATTGATGATTTTATGGAATGGTTTACGGATGACAACGTTAATAAGTTTTGTTCTCGTGACACTACTTTCATATCCAAAGAAGACGCGATGAGATACATTGCTGATGTTGTTATACCACATCCATGGTACAGGGCAATTTGTTTAAATGACAAACCAATTGGTTCAATTTCTGTATCACCATTTCATGGAAGTGATTTATGCAGGGGCGAAATTGGATACGAGATATCATCAAAGTATTGGGGCAAAGGGATTGCCACCAAGGCGGTGAAGATGGTGGCGTCCACCATCTTCGTAGGATGACCACACTTGGCTAGGCTTGAAGGTATTGTGGCTTTTGATAATATAGGATCAGAAAAGGTGTTGGAAAAGGCTGGTTTTATTAAGGAAGGTGTTTTGAGGAAGTACTATCTTGTTAAGGGGATACCAAAGGATATTGTTATGTTTAGTCTTTTATCTATTGATCAACAAATTACTCGAGCCGAGGGTTTATTAGAAATCGTCTATGTACCGTCATAAGGTAGGGATCATGTTGCGTATATACCATCCTGGAATCTCAAGTTGGCCATAGTGGAGTACTCTAGTATGTATAATTCTATATATTATATTATATATACAACATCATATATCATTATACAATATTATACAAATTGTAGTAAGTATACACTGTTATACCATATGCCCATAATATATTAATTTCTACTAAAAAAAATTAGATTCTCCGATTCCTATACCAAAAGTAATTTCCTCGAAGATTCTTTATTATTCCTTTTTTGAGTTATTTATAAGGCCAGCTTGTTGGGACACTAATTCAAAAGCCATAGAAAACCAAAATTGTTTAGGATTTGAGATTTTATAGTTTTTCTAGTTGATGTCTAAATAGGATTTATAGTAAAAAGAAATTATATATTGAATAGATTTTCTAGTTCTCTAGCTAATGTAAGTTTTGCACAACTTTTTCGTGTTTAAGTAAAAAATTCATCTTGAGGCAATGGGATCTGAAGAATTGTCAATGAAATTCGAGGAAGTGTTGAAATTGAGTAACAACGAAGATGTTGTTATTGCAGATGATTATTCAGATTCAGACATAAGTCTTCGTGTATTGGACCTTACCGGTGTTGATGGTTTTATGGAATTTTATGCGTATGACAATGATAGTATGTCTTGTGACACTTTTGAATCCAAAGAAGACATTGTTGTTGCAGATGATTATTCAGATTCAGACATAATAAGTCTTCGTCTATTGGACCTCACCGATGTTGATGATTTTATGGAATGTTACACGGATGACAACGTTAGTATGTTCTATTCATGTGACCCTTTTGAATCCAAAGAAGACGCGATGCAATACATAGCGGATTTTATTATAACACATCCATGGACTAGAGCAATTTGTTTAAATGGCAAGGTAATTGGTTCTATTTGTGTGACCCCTTTGGATCAAGAATGGTATATGTGCAGGGCCGAAATTGGATACGAGTTAACATCAAAGTATTGGGGCAAAGGGATTGCCACCAAGGTTGTGAAGATGGTGGCGTCCACCATCTTCGTAGAATGGCCACATTTGGCCAGGCTTGAGGGTGTGGTGGATGTTGAAAATCTAGCATCACAAAGGGTGTTGGAGAAGGCTGGTTTTACAAAAGAAGGTATTATGAGGAAATATTATCTTTTTGATGGGGAACCAAGAGATATGGTAATGTTTAGTCTTTTATCCACCGATCCTTTAGACAATTTGGCTCTAGATATCCCGAGATGTGGAAAGAGCAGCTGTGAGGAGCGGAAAAGCCATTCAGGAAGAATAAATTTTCGCGATACTAAAAGGAACTTTGAACGAAACTTTGGATTATTTGGAACAAGTCTTTGGATTATTTGGAACAAGTTGATAAATTAGAACATGTATCTTTATTTTCTTTCATTTAAATACAATTTTTGTTTGTTTGGAAATTTGTTTTATTTCTAACTCTTGTTAATGCTTTAAGATTAGGTAATCTATATATTAATTAAACCAAATTGAAACATTCAACTAATACATACCAAATACAATACAAAAGTTTATTATATCATGTGTGAACATAAAAGAATAAGAAAATACAATAATGTCCATCAAGAAAATGACTGTAGATCATATGAAATAAAACAAATATAGCTGGTAATCGATACGCGAATATGAATCTATCAACATAGCAATTCCGTTATTCATGAAAGTCGTAGCTGAAAATCTTAGGCCGCGGTAAATGTTGAAGCAACAAAGAGAAGGAAGAAGAACAGAGGAGCTGCCATTTTAGTTGAAGTTGCATCATTTGAACCATCTCGTGGTGATGGTACTCCGTTAGTGCCACGTCCTGTTACACATTCGTATAGTGTTAAACACAAAGTTTAAGAATAAAAAAAGTTATAATCTTTCGTGGTCTGAAACAAACCATAGACATTATGTAGAGAAAATTCTAAACTAAAGAAAAGTACGATACTTAAATTGATACGTAAAGAGTTGTATAATTTACCTGAACCATCAGTTGGTGCTCCAGTAGGAGAGCCATTTGGTGAATCAGCTGTTTCAAAATAACTAATGTTAGTGAAGGATCTAAATTTAGTTGACAAAATGAATACAAAATCCTAATAATATACAATTGAGATTGAGCTGATTGATCAATTGATATAAGTCCAAGGGCGGATCTAGGGTATCAGGTGTGGATTTTCATAAACCCTGTAACTTTTATGGAGACCCTATACTTATATTGAAAAACATTAAATATATAAAAACTATTCATTGAAAACCTAATAACAAAGTAACCTCTTGGTCTAGCGATAGAAATGTATCTTATTTAAGCTTTTGTTGATGTAGTGGTCAAGTAAATATTATTGTGGCAAAATTTTGGAAGTAGCATTATTTGAATACACTTTATAAAACACATTCATGGAATACAATTTATAAATCAAACTAAAATCCTAAGGTCCAGGTTCAGGTCACCAAGAGAGCAAAAAATGTATATTTTATCAAAACTCGGTTTGAATCCACTCACCATATAACCTAGATTCACCTCTAAAGTGATTTTAGGATGATGCGGGCAACAAAGTTTCTAACAATATCAACAACATCAAATAAATCATCGATTAGGCATCGAAGACATGATATATAAACACATCATCGAGACTACTAATGACTTGATACGCGAACACATTAAGGCTATTAACGAGAAGATTGATTTTCACTTCTTACCATTGCATTGGCTAAGAGGTGGAGTTTGAACATTACAAGCAGTGGGAAGTGCCAAAGCCTGAGTTTGGTTAATATTTAGCCCCAAATTTGAAGCACCACCATTTAGGACTTGACACAAACAAGTTGGATTATTGTTAACCACTGTGGCAAGTTGAGTGCAACAACCTGAAGTTGGAACAGAGGAATTGCCAGTAATATAGTTCAAACAAGGTGTCATACTAATCAACACGTTCGTGCAGTCGTTGCTCGATTGAGCAACAACTCCAGAACAGATCATCGCGAATACAATCGCGAAAAAACTCATCCTGGTTTGTTGATTTGCCATTTGATATGATGAGATATTTTTTTTGATTGAAGTAAGTTTGGTTACACAAATGTTTGTTAGAATAAGAAATGTGGTGTTTGTTTATATAGGAAAAAGTTGAGTAGGGAGAGTCAAAAGAAGATGTTTTTTAAAATTGGTGACCAATAAACAAATAGTAACAATTTGACATTATTTAGTATTATATTATTGTCATACTAGTTTACATAAGAATTAGGTAGATTTGGGAAAAAGTGGTTAGTTGTGTAGGTGACCAACTAATGCTAACCAATTGTGCCATTATATGACTAGTCACACAAACAGAAAAAGCCTCAGGCTCAAGCTGTTTTTTTCTTCTTTCATTTTCCACGATGTCCTGTATTCATATTGGAGCTCGATTAAATTTGGACGTATATTGTTAGACTTATTTATGGGGATGAACCTCCAAACAAGATTTTTTTTTCATTCTCAAGGTTTGAATTCGAAACTTCTACTAATTAAGATTGAAGGGATCCCAACCATCTTACCGCAATCCATTGATAATTGTTAAGCTGTTCAAAATTTGAAAACTTTCTAGAACTTACACAGAAGGTTCATATATATTAGAATAATAGAGTGTACGTAAATAGTAGGCTTAAATAGTAATATATATTGGTCAAACTTGTGGAAAAATCATGGAATGAAACTTGCGCTGAAAAACTTCTAGAATTCTACTCTTTCCATTTCAAAGTTTTCTTTTACGGAGAAAATTGTTACTCAAAGAAATTTGAGTAATTTACGGGAATGGTCTCCATAGACCAAAAGGGTGATTTTGAATTTTCGGCCTCACTTAATAAAAATTCTTGAAAGAGAAAATTATGTAGAATAGTAAGTATCTAAATCATATTAAATGCTATAGCTACTATATAGGGAAATTTTAATTCACAGCATACAGTTTTACCCAATTTTGATATTTGCTTGATTTGTATAATTCGTCTGATTTGTATAATTTGTATAAATTCAGAATTTTGTATATGCTTACCCTAGCTATTTGAATGCGATTTATGAAAAATTTATAATAAATTACCATGTTTGTATATTGGCAAGCGAAATATATAAACGGAGTTTTAAAAAATTCCTAATGTATAAATACGAAATTTGTATATACTCATACTATTTATATATTCACAAGCAAAATATACAAACGGATAGAAATATACAACTGCAGTCTCCATAGCAAACGGAACTATAGTTATAGAGCGCAATATATTATCGAAATTATAGATATAAAGCCTTATTATATCTATTCTATTTGCTATTTCTAAAATTTTCTCTAAAATTAGTTTTTCCAATAAGGCAAAAGTTTGGGATATTTCAATATAAGTTTGAGCCTTTGAGGTAGTAAATTTGCTCAATTGATCACAAATTTTGCCTTATCAGTAAAAGTTGCATGTGTTCAATTGTTAACAAATTATGACATGAGTAAGATTTGGTAATGCTCATTCTAGATATAAGTTGTAATGTATTGAAAAAAGTTACTTGTATTATTCAATTGTTCACAACTTGTTCCCTTTAATTTATGAAGAGTCAATTCTGATAATCCACAAAATAATATTCTATACTTTTTAATGGAAAATGTGTATTGCTTAATTAATGTAAGAAATGACTTTGATCATAATTAATTTACAAATAAATTAACTCGGTCAATATAATTGAAAAGTCATAGTCATAACCAATAAACAAGAAATTACACTATTTTATATCTATGTGACTTATTAAAATGATCGGAACTCCCACCTTCGAGATTTTTATTATTTATTAAAGGGTATCGAAATATAAAGCAAAAAAAATAAATGTTGCTATAAAGAATAGAACACACAAACTCAAACAAATTTCGCAATCCCTTAATCACTACACTAAATCTTCAACTTATATCAAGATGTGTCTACACTAGTATATATATATTCATTAAATCAAATTTTGACCTATATATACAATGTAATTTTTCGACGAAAGGATATCGCTAACACCCCTACCCTAAGATAGTTCCGCCCCTGCCTCGTAGGCAGAACTAACTTATGAGCACATTACAACTAAATCTAATGTCTAATGAACAAAAAGGGTTCTGTTCAACGATTTTATTCACGTTACGATTATTTATTTTTTAAAAAAATTAAGCGAGTTCAAAGCCACGTTGACGGTTCCTTAAAATTTAGAGCTGTTCAAATTAGCTGGCCCAACTGAACCTGGCCCGACCCAGATCAATCATTTTGAAGGGCTTTCATGCCCAAATACTAGTAGTCCGATCCAGTTCTAAGTGGGCCGTGGACTAATCTTCGGATTTGTTCTAATGTATGTGACATCTTTTTAGTCGTTATAAAAAAAAAGGAGAAATTATCTAATTACATAAATATTTCTATCATATTTATTAATTCTCCCTATAATTTGAAGTAATTACATTTTATCTGACTAATTAATAATTTTCAAGTCAGATACATCTAGATACATGTTTTTTTGCTAACAGATACACTGAAATAGAGAGAGAGGCGAACAAGATTTGTCTATGTATCACAAATACATGTGAATCTGATAAGACACCTATCTTCCATACGTGTTCAGGGAGAAAGAGGCGAAGAAAGATAGAAAAAGATAATGATTTACATCTTCTCAAATTCCTGGAGGTTTCACCCATGGAGCATAGAACGGTTTCTTAAATTCCTGGAGGTTTCACCCATGGAGCATAGAACGGTTTCTTAAATTCCTGGAGGTTTCACCCATGGAGCATAGAGCGGTTTCTTACGGTTATTAGTAGTTATTTGGTTGTTCCTTATGGTTACTAGAAGTTATCTATCCTAATCCTAAATAGTTATGAAGTATCATAATATAGAAATCTAGTAATAAGTAAACATGTGGTAATATATCTTTTATATGCAGAAAAGTTGGTCTAAGAGATGCGAGATACTTGTCTCTCTTTGTATTTTCTATTGTTCTGCGAGATACGAGATACGTGTCTCTCTCTTTGTATCTTTTGTTGCTTTTATCCAGTAAAAAACCTCGGTTTCTATCAGAATCATCCTAGATACACCCTAGATACACACTAGATACATGTATATGGTGTGATTCACATGTATATGGGATACCAGATACGCGAATGAGATATGAGAGTAGCGAGCGAGATGGGAGGGATGCAAGCGAGACTTGTCTATGTTTTCGAGATATATGCGAATCCACTTGGATATAATATATCTAGAACAAATTACACCTATTTTTGACCCATATGCATCCCGAGATACATGTAACTAGATACACCAAAATCTGATAAAATTCGTAATATTGTAAACTAACGTGCATCCAAGTAATTAATACCTAGTGGGATTTCTATAAGTTATTTGACAACTATTTAATAACATGCATTATTCCCATTTTAGTCTTATTGAGTTTGAGTTAATACTTTATTGTGAAGAAAAGTCATTTTAAAAATAAGCTCTAAAGTGATTTTAATAAAGACAATAAGTCTTCCATTATTTATTATATTTTGCACCCAATCACATAAATTGAAACGAAAAAATACTCTTGCTAAATATATTTCATTATCAAAATGGAGGAATTAGTTCTTCCCGATTGTGCAATTAATCCATTCAGATATATATAAAATAATACTCTATAATCTATGCTTAATTATGCACTGGCAAAACGTGAAACAATTTTCTCTTGTATTTAATTTGAAAAAACGCTTAGAAATAAAGTTAAAACTGCATCACAAATACTGGTACAATATATAGAGAAACAAATAATAAAAAAGGAACAGACACACAACAAACTTAAAGATAAACACTAATAAACCACGTCCCAATATAACATGTAACATATCATAATGCTACTTTTATTTAGTACTATGATACTTCGACGTGAAAATTCATAAACTTCAAATCATGGAAACGTAGGAAGCCATGAAAAGAACAATTCCAACAGCAGCTCGAATCGGAACCTTCAGAGAACTTCCATCAGAGGTGCTGCTGCTTCCTGACGCCTTTGAGCCTGCGAAATTAATCGACGAAAATGAATAAACGATACGAAAAATAGACATAACATAAGTTTAGACACACGTAGATATATTAATAATAGTTATAAGGCAGAATACTAAAGACCCCCTTAATTTTAACATATTTTATTCAGATCCTTCTAAATTATCAGTAATCTTAATTAGCCTTTAAACTATTTGAAAGTTCATACACTTAGCTTGCTAATTAATTATACAAAAAAAATAGTCAAACGATATCATTTCAGGGTACAAATGAGTCCAACATATGGAATTGAGGTATAGTGTATATGTATATAATATTAGATTGATTGTTCAAATATTTGCTAGTAATTACATAATGTTTATCTTTTAAAAAAACAAACAAACAAACTAGTGTTGTATAGGCCTAACATATATATAAAATGACTTCTTGATTACTAGTTTAATGTATTGGTAACCAAATCATATATTACTTGTATATGATTTTAATGATATATACTTTTAACCTTGTCTCAATTTATGTGCATCGTTCAATTTCAAGAAATTATCGCTACTAATTTTGATTGTTCACATATGGAATCTTTAAGTTTCTATTTTTATGAATTTTTTTAAATATATTTTGAAATTAAACTAAGTAAAACTCACTAAAAACTACAATAATTAAAAAAAAAAAAAAGAAGAGTCAAGTGATCGCATTGATCATATAGTTAACTGGGAGATAACATGTCACATGAGAAGTGAATGTTGAGAGTTCAAAATATTTACGAGAAATGAAAAATTGTATGAAAAAGAAATAACTCGTTTGACTCTCGAAATTCAAACTATATGCATGTGTCATATAAATAATAAATTGGGATGGATGGATTATTATATGTATCATATTTTGAACGTGTTGTTATATATGAATGCATGTTATGGAAATTTTAATTAGAATTTTACGATTAATCTGGTCGTTAACTAGATAATCAAGTAGGATAATTACAAAATTAGTTTAATTATAAATTACCTGAGATAGCTATACCAGTCGAAGAATCTGGAGCTCCTTCTGAAGGTGCACCCTCTGGAGACATTACCGGTCCATTACCAGCTATGAAATATTAATTAATAGAACAATTTATTTAAAACATATATATCAAAGTTGGAAAATATTTAAACATTTACATACAAGAAAAAAAAAATTAGAAATGATACACAACGAATTTTGCCTATCTATATGAAAATAGTTCAAGTTCTTAAATTATTTACCTAATAAGTTTACTTATAAAGTAATTACATATATATAACGTCGGAACAATTAATGATTTTCATTAAGATGATCATTTAAAATATTAAAAAGTAAAACCTACGAAAAAATTAAGAAAATTCAGCAAATATTAATTATATAGTATATACATAACATAATAAACAATTTTGATGGGTAACACAAGAAAAATGTAACTTACCCGGTATAATAAGTTAAAATTATATTGAGAGTGTAAAAATTCTTTATATTATCAGTAATATTATAATAACGTACCGTAACATTTACTAACAGGTGGAGTTTGTAAATTGCATGCACTAGGCAACGCAAGTGCTTGAGTTTGATTGATTTGGACTCCTAATGACGAACCGCCACCGTTGACAATGACACAAAGGCACCGTGGCTTAGACTGCAACACCCCGGAGAGGGCGGAGCAGCAAGAAGCCGATGGCGTTTTCGCACTTCCGGTGACAAAGCTAAGGCATGAAGCCATAGTAATAAGTGTACTTGTACAATCAGATTGAGCCATGGCTACTTGTACTGAAATCATGGATATGATAATTGGAACAAAAGCCATGCAAATTATAGCAATTCCTTTTGAAGCCATACTTGGAGAAAAATAATTATATTATCTTTTGTGGCTTCTAAGGAATTGATGAATATGGCTTAGCTTGTGTGTGCCTTAGCTTTGTGAGTGATGTTATGGGCATGTAATGGGGTATTTATAGTGCCTTGTTTTGAGTTTCTAAATAATTATTGTCTTATAATATTCTTTTTAGAGAAAGAAAAAGGGGATTTGAGGTTGAAAGTGACAAATAATAGAAGTCATGATTAATTACTTCTTTCTTTTTTTCCCACTTGGTGTTTAGAGTCCATATTAGAGCCATGATTAAATTGAGATTGCACACTGTAGAGCTCATTGGGAAGTGACGCTCCCAATAAGATTTTTTCCATATCCAGAACTCGAACTTGAGACCGCTGATTAAGGGTGAAACAGTCCATCACTACACCACAACCCAAATTGGTAGAAGTGATTACTTTTGTTAACTAATAAGAGTTGATCATCGTCAAGCTTGTGGTCAAATAGATAGGATTCTTTTCTCGGGATCTCAAGTTTGAGTCTTAAGAATTGAAAAAAAAATAAACTTAACAAGAGAGCGCTTCTTCCTTTTAATTGTGCTTATGTAGGACAAATTAAAACTAATCAAGACTCCGTAATATATACTCTTTTTGTCCCAATTTATGTGACACATTTTGTTTTTTGAGAGCCAAATAATTTAAGTTTGATCGAGAATTTGCTCATGAAATCTTCATTTTTTTAAAAATGAAATTTATATATTTGTAAACTACGTAAAAAGTATTATAAATCATATTAATAATTGACAATTCAAAATATTTAAAAGATATATGAAAAAATTATGATACAAAATAGACGGTTTAAAATCTGAAATGTGTCAAATAAATTGGAACGGAAAAAGTAATGGAAAACAAAAGAAAAAACTAATTAAAAGAGTTTATGAGGTAAGATTTGGAAATGGTGTAACTTATACACCGTAATATTTTGAATAACGTGTCATTGAGACTAATCAAGTTGCAAGTTTATTTAATTAGTATTCTATTATAATAGTAATATAAATTAATTAATGTACGCATGCATGCCGTGAGATTTATACGGCTAGTCGGCTACAATGTATCACCTTATAAGACTTTGGCAAGGGGGAAGTTTTTTTTTCTTCTTCTTATCCATTGTTCGTTACCTGCATTGAAATTTGATTAAATTAGAATTTACTCATTATAGGAATCATTTTTTAGAGAGGTACTCTCAACGATGTTTTTCTTTATTTCTAGGGACTCGAATCGGTTGAAACCTCTGGACTCTAGTTAAGCATGAAAGAATCTCAATCATTCCATCACAACTCATATATATCAGGAAAAGTTACTTGTATAACATAGACATCCTAAGCTGATTACCTAACTCCAAGAAATTTTATGTACATTTGTAGACTAATGTTTGTATAATTGAGTCAATGAAATGAATAAAAAATACACAAGGTCAAAGAAAATTCGTCATTCATCAAAATTATGATAAGCTAAATTAAAAGATTATTTTATCATTGTGATGAAACTATATATCATGGAAACTTATTATTTCATGGGCAAGTGGAAGCCGTCATATGCAACTGGTAAACTGTAGTTCGTCCTCTTTTTTTTTTTTTTTTTTGAAATTTTATTTATTGATTTTGAAATTTTATAATCAAATATAACTTCAACTTCATAAATTTTAAATAAAGTAAAAATATTTAAAATTCATATCAAACGTCAACTAAATCTATTAGTTCATAAAAAGTGGACCTTCTCTCAAAATTTGCTAACGCTATCACATATATACACCTAGTGTTCACACCAAATCAGTGAACGGAGAGTGTGTATACTTTGTGCTCTTTGTGGGCCCTGACTACTAAATCCCTGGGGTGTGTATTGGGCCAGCTGCTTCAGTTGGGCTTTAAGAGACTGCTTCTGTAATTGGGCTTCTTGAGCAGTGCTAAGTCCAAGTCCAATTCAAACAGAGTGTAGATGATGATGTTAGTGATAAAACTGAATGTTAAAATGTTGAAAATAATGTTTACATTTAGTAGAATTACAAGTGACCCAGAGTGAATTTTAAAACATATATCGGCATACTTCTCTATAATAACCATCATCTATAGCAATAATGATTATGTTTTTTGTGGAATCGATCTTTCATATTATGCTATTTTATATGTTCTCTATAATAGTATTTCACTATTGCAGCTAAGAAATATTCGGACAAACAACATCGTTATAAAATGTTTTGACTGTTTTGGAATTTTTCATTCAACATATACATTGTATAGTGGAAATAACTTCCCATCAATAATGCAAGTCGTTTCTCTATTTCGGTATGCAATATTTTCTTTCACAAAAGTTATGTAGTTTAACGCAACCAAACATTAAGATAAAGATTTTATCAATAAAATATCAATTGTTGAATACTATCATATCATATTACATTATTACCCGATAACCAATTACATGCTAAATTTCTCGCATATAATGGCAAGTGATTACTAAATAATTTCTTTGTTCACTTTTGTTTGTTCACGTGCTGTTTTAAAAATAGATTTTTACTTTTACTTATCATTTTTAATATATCAAGAAAAGACGATTTTTTTTTTCATGTTTTACCCTTATAATTAATTACTTATTTTCACAGACCTAATATTAAACAACAATTAATAGGGGTAATATGATAAAACAACCATGCATATTAATTATTATTTGTTAATACCTGTGTCTAGTCCAAATATGACAAGTAAAATGAACGGAGACAATATATTGTATAATTACTTGTATTGTATCGATCTATCAACCAAACAAGATTAACTCCGTTTAATTAATGTATGTAGCTCTTAAACTTTGTTTCAAGTCAAATGGTGTCACATAAATTGAGATGACTGAATACATTTTCCCCACATAATGTAGCTTTTCTTCTATGGAGCTCGACACCACAATGCCATTGAGATAGAATAGAGCTCCATTTTCTTTGGGTCTCTTTCAAACCTCAAACTTAATTACGTGTAGTAATAACAATTATGTGCCACGACAAGCAAAGCCATAGAGACAAAAACATCAAAACCATTAGAGTACTTGTACAAATATTTGTTAAGGTTGTTGAACTTCAAAACCTGCTAATCTAATCTTAATTCAACTAATTAATCTTCATCATAATAATAATATTTTCAAACTTTCACCTATATATAAATTCCCCCATTCACTCATTATCTCTACTTAACCATTAATTCACAACTTACACAATTCCCAAAAAACAATTACATATCCTAAAAAATTCTCAATTACTGTCATCATCAGCGTGACTCAAACTCTTAACCTACCATCAGTTGAAAGTCAACCCTGACATGACTTATAAGCACTTAGCTTTTCTGACTTTGGTTCTTTCATGGATGTTGTTGATCGCGTTGTCTCTACAGACTATCGATGGCCAAATGGTACCTACACCATGTACAGGACCGATGATTACTAGTTTTACGCCATGTATGAATTTCTTGACGAATAGTAGCAGCAACGTTGGGGGTTTACCAACCGATGATTGCTGCAATGTACTGAAGACTATGATGACCAACGCCATGAATTGTTTTTGCCTTATTGTTACAGGCGGCATTCCCTTTCAAATGCCTATGAATCCCAATATGGTTATGCCTCTTCCTAGTGCTTGTAACATGCCTGGTGTGCCACTCAAATGCAAAGGTAAAGTTTACAGTATTTAGCTTATTATGTAATCGCAACACTGGAATAGTAAGTACTATTTCATCTTTCATCAGAAGTTTTGGGTCTAGTCTTGCTAGATACGGAGCCACAAGGGAGAGTTGTATGAGTAAATAGTTTTATGGTCAATGAAAGACATTTCTAAACAAAAAAGGTAAGTGGTAATATATATTTCTTTTCTTCAAGATTATACATATGATATTTGATGTACTTTAGATTCTTTTTATTTAAATTATTTATAATTTAATTGTGTAAAAAATATTTTGAAACATTTATATCTTGGCAAGAATTAGGTGGTCTACTTCCTACCCTAGCCCTTTCGGTGCTCATAGTTTATCCATTTGGTTTCTTTCGTCACACTTAAGAAAAGAACACTTTTTTTAGTTTTCATCCAGTGTTGGAGTTCGATTAAATATAGATCTGTATTGAGAAATCCAACCCTAATAAGGGCGACTCCAAATCGAGAGAGATAAACTTAAGATTTCTATTTAATAATGATTGAATACTTATTACTTTATCACAATCCTTATCCGTTAAGAAAAGAAATTGATACCGTTTATTTTTTTACTTGCAGCTCCCAGTCCACCTGAGGTTGTTGCGCCAGGTACTTTTTCTTATTATTATTATTATTATGAGTTTTATTTATTTATTCGAATTGCTACTTTTTATATACAGACCTTTCTATGAATTAATAATATCTTACCATAACAATTAAGTTTTCTTTTTCCGAAATTGACTTTTTTTCTTATATTTTGTAGTAACATTTTTTAATTTATAAGAATAATAACCATCTTTATATATAGCAGCATGCTTTCAGTAAAAATACCTTTTTATAATTACTATATATAGTATAGTAATAATTAATCTTTGATTTTTTATAAAAATAAAATTCTAAAATTTTCAATAATCAATCTAGAAATTTTGACCGAATATAATTTTGATGCTTTATGACAAAAACATATTATATGAATATATATTCCATTAAAGTTTCGACATCCATGACGATTTAATGCTTCTTTTTTTTACATATAACAATCAAAAGTTATTTAAATGTCTCATGTGGTTATAATCTGTAACAATCTATAACAATTAAAAATTCTCGAAATAAATAATATTATTATAGAAAGATTTGCCAGTATTATTGAAATGACAATTCTGTTAATTAATACTTTTTATTTCCATAATTAGGTCCTCGTAGCGATGCTGGGGCTCCAAGTGCTTCACCAACAGCTGCTCCAACTATCCCTCCTCGTAGTCCTAAAGGTCCTTACAATTTTAATTATTACTCTCCCTCGATCTCTATTTATGTGACACATTTTAGATTTCGAAATTCAAACAAGTCTATTTTTTATTGTAAATTTTTCATATATATTTTGAATTGTCAATTATTATGACTTATAGTACTTTTTAGGTAGTTTACAAATATATAAATTTCATTTTTTTAAAAATGAAGATTTTATGGGCAAATTCTCGGTCAAACTTAAATTGTTTGACTCTCGAGAAACGAAATATGTCACATAAATTGAGACATAAAGAGTATTTTTTTTTACATATTTACATCATACAATAGACCTAATAATTTTATTTATTCTTCAATTAATTAACTTATAAATTTAATTAGTACAATATGATTTAACTCAATAACAAATTTCCCTCAGATTCAACTGTCCATCCGCCGTTGCCGTCTAATTCATCGCCACCAGCCGATGACATTCCAACTCTAACGCCACCATCTCCGCCGACGGATCCATCAACTCCGGCAACAAATTCCGACAGGCTAACTCCGGCGACACCATCGGCTGCACCTTTTCTTGGTCATGGAATTTCACCATTATTAATTATGTTAGCTGCATTTGGAGCTATTCTTTGAGTTAATATTAGTAATTTGATGATATATGACTACAAATTAAAATATAGATTGTATAAAGCAATTACTAGAATTATTTATTAGTGACGTTGATGTTGTACAGGGATATAATATAGTATGTACTTGTTATGTTATTATTTGGTACGTCTATGGTTCTATTTGATTTAAAGAATCTAACTATGTATTTGATTAAATTTTTCTTTACCAAATTATATGAATCTTTTCTAAATTTGTTTATAGTAGATACTATGTGAACCGTAAAAATAATATTTCTGACTATAACTTTTGTAAAATACTTTTTAAATATTTTGAATTTTTAATCATTATGATTTTTATTATAATAATAACATACTCAATATAATCGTATAAGTGGAAAAGAGTAAATCATGTATGCAAATCCTCTGCAAAAAAAAAAATGACAACAAAATAACAATAAACAAAGCAACTTATAGTTTTTATAGTACCTTTCAAATAAATTCATACCGAATATTAATTAATTTCATCTAGCACTTTTAAATAAGCCAACTAAATTGAAACAGGGGATTATATTATGAGTGGTCTTCAAGGCAAATACCCGATATTCTTGTATTTTCTAAAATATTTAAAGCAAAAGGCAAAAATTCAAAAGGCAAGCACACAGTCATAGCTATCCTTTAATAAAACTAACTCAAGAATTACAAGTCATCTCGATATTTGCAAAATGAAATATATTTGAAGAATTTGGTGGTTAGATTTATAAGGAAAGAAAGATGAAATGCTATCCCGTTTAATAAAAAATAATATATTCCGTTAAATTTTAAAAAGAAGAAAATGAAACTTACAAGTATCACTTAGATTTTTATTTATCAATTTCATATGTTAACATTTATCAATTTCATGTGAAAAAGATCATATATTTGAAAGAATATTTGGAGTCAAAATGATCCATAGAAACCTTTGTTTGGTTACATCATTTAGCCTATTTTAGTCCAATTCATTTCAGTCAAATATAATTAGACTAACATGTAGTTTAATTAAATTGACTCATAAAAAAGTTATCTGAATATTTTCAAAAAGACATTTTTTTATTTGATAATCATAATAATAATTTAAAAAAATTATGGGATACTTAAAAAATTGTAAAACAACAACTTTTTTTTTTTAATAAAACTTGAATGAGTCGAATTACGATATACTTTTCAGTCAATCCATTTCAATTCAAATAACTGTTAATTGAATCATTAACTTACTTATTTGTTAACTCAATTCATTTTAACTTGTCAAAATCCATATTCCTAACTCATCATTTGAGACCAATATTATAAAAGTTCATAAAGATGAGAAGAAAAAAAGCCACAAGTAATCAAACTTCTACTACGTCAAGAATTGGCTGTTGTAGGGAAGGAGACCTAACTACATCATGCAATACTGATCTATTTTGTTACCACCTGTATGACCATGATATTTCCTAGCATTATTCTAATGATCTATTGATTATTATTAATTATTCTACACAATCGTATACTTATAAGGTCATTAATTATATATAAATCCTGATAACTTTATAAACATGATTTATTGTAAATTTAATAAAAATAGTAAACTAACTTACTATTACAAATTAAAAATATTCATAATATAAAATAATTATTTATAACAATGTATATAACTTTTACGGCAAAATTGATGAACTTTTTTCGATTGGTTCTTAAGAGTGATCACCTAATTACTCTAAGAAAGAATCTTGAATTTAGGGATATAAGATATACTAGTAATAAAGTATACTTATTAAATAAGAATACTACGTCTTGAATGATAACTAATTATTATATGCATTTCAAGGACTTTCCTTACGATTTTAATGACTTTTATCGGTGCACAAAATATCTCACATTTTTAAATGATCTGAAAAAAAAGACAACACATAATAAGTGTGATACAAACAATTTATCATATTGTATGTATTAATGACGGCTTACGAAGTCACAAGAAGACAACATTGAAGAAGTCAATGAATATATATTTTATCTTATTTAAACACATCATTTAGCTTCTAAAGATTTCCAAAAAAGTCATACAAAGAAAATAAAACTTGCAAGGTCACCTAAATACTCTGTTTGATATGAAGTTAGTTAAAGGTAGTTGAACTTCAATAGCACTTTTGGACTTTCATATTTTCTTCCCTCCATTTTCTTCTTAAACCTCAATGTTCATCTATAAAAATACCCAACTTATTATCATTCTCCCACAACCAACATCAATTTCTTCTACATTCTCACATTTTCCCTTCACATTACTGTTCTTTAAAATCTCAAAATAAATATAAAAAAAAAACACTAATGGAAGGGTTCAAATTTTTGAAGGATTTTCGACGTTTGGTACCAATTTTAGCCATAGTGTTGATGATATTTGGCATACAAGTCTCAGGGCAAATTAGTACAGCATGTAGTAGCGCGATGCTAAGTAGCTTTAGCCCTTGTATAAATTTCATGAACAATAATGGTTCAGGTTCACCAACTTCAGCTTGTTGTCAATCTCTAAAGGAACTTACTGCCAGTGGCAAAGATTGCCTCTGCCTTATTGTTACTGGAAATGTTCCTTTTAAAATACCAAATAGAAACGTCGCGATTACCCTCCCCAAAGCTTGTAACAAAGATAGTGTTCCCATTGAATGCAAAGGTAAAATCAAACATTTCCCCAATATTTAGCTGCTAAAAATGACGATAACACTATGAATTGTAGCTCGAGTGCACGATCCCTTAGAGGGGTATAAACGTCATTTGGCATTTGAGTAGTATGATTTGGTAACTAATTCTGTTTTCAATTTTTATGTATTGCAGGTTCTTCTACTCCTCTTCCAGCTCAAGGTACCAAAACAACTCAATTTATCTTAAACTAATACGAACAAATTTTTCTAAATCAAAATCAAGTAATTTGGTCTAATAAAGCTATATTGGTGTGACAGGTCCAGCTGCCTTATCACCATCAGGATCTCCACGATTTCGGAATCCTAGACCACCTCAAGCTCCTAGCCCTGACGGTAATTCATTTTTCATTTTTAAAATTTCTCGCGAATTGAGTTGAACATGATGAATCCTAAGGTCCAATCTGGCTTATAAATTTTCGCAAATTGCTAAATTGGTTCATGTTAATTAATGTCAGGTGACGATGTTCCTGAACCATTCAATCCTCCTTTGGGACCAGGGGGTGATACAACACCAGGCTTAACACCACCATCACCATCAGGCGGCGGATTGGGAAATCCTTACAATGGATTTTCACCGCCTTCTTCAACAGATGACGGATCTGGAAATACTGATACAGGTTCAGGATTTAGGCCTAATTTAACGCCTTCCTCTGCCCCGGATTCACGGAGATTTTCACCGTTTGTTGTTCTAGTAGCCTGTGGAGCAATTGTTTTGAAGTTATACTGAATTGATTCTTATAGTATGTGAACATTGTTTGCAAACATTTTTTTTTGTTTCATTGTAATCAATTTGTAATCTCTGTAATATGATATTTTTTGGGAGTCTTGATAAAATCTATATACATTTTTTTTAACTTTTCAATTTGCTTTATTTTGAGAGTGTTGCCTGAATGACTTTCCTGCCCTGTTACCACTTGAATTTGATTGCTTATCAGTTATTTTTTCCTACAAATTGAAGGTATATATTGACAATGGGACCATCATGTTTACTCAACATATTTCACTAATGACATTAGCATAATTTTCAAGGTTTTATCCAACTGCTTTCTTCTAAGTATTTGTGTCAAATATACAACAACATACTCAGTGTAATCCAACAAGTGGAGTGTGGGGAGGGTGGTGAATAGGCAATTTTACCCTATCGTGTGTAAGGTAGAAAGATTGATTTCGATAAGCACTCGATCGGATCAAGTAAAGCATAATAGATAATCAAATTGTAGAACAAGATAGTATGTGAGTAATACATCTGTGTCAAATATAGTGGCTAAAATATAGTTTACTTAACAGATGTGTGCAACAAGGGCGTGACACATATTCAGGTTGTTGAGGCTTGAATTGAACTTATATATATTTAAGTTTATACTAGAGGCATCTTGTTATATCATTGCCTTTGGCTAATTGTCTTACCAATTTAAGGTGTTTTGTCTATTTAGTTGTATATTTCTTATCATAGGATATCAGTGTCATTTCATAAGCGGAATATAGTATCTACGTAAACCTTATTCCGAGATTTTGCTTAATTATAAACCGTAACTGTATTCTAGTTTCAAATGTAGCGAACTGCATCGCGTGAAATGCATTGTATCCACTGACATGATGTATATCGCTCTGATACAGTATCTCTATGTGAAGATATTTGCAGTATCTGCTATAAAACTCAAATTCTCACTATGTATTTGCAAAATTATGAATTTATCACTATTCCAAATAATTAGTACGAACCACACCCTTCCTGTAAATTCGCCACAATTTAGAGGGCATATATGGAAATAAAAAATCTCCTTTTTCCCGCCATTCGCTACTTTCTTCCGTGCATAACACACTCTACTCTACTCAACTTTCAGAATCAGTATAAATTAGTTTCCACTAATCTGTTACTCAACAATCCTCTGATCAGCAACACAAAAGATAACCGTTTGTCTCTCTCTCTCTAGAGCAATGGCAGACGTACTGATCCTTCTCTCAGCTCTCCTACTCGCCGCCGGCACACTCCCGGAGCCACCAGAAGTTCCGCCAACTTCGCCGGAGTCATTATCAACCACAATTAGCTGTACCGACGAACTGGTGGCGTTCTCGCCATGCCTTCCGTACATTTCCGATCCACCAAACAATATCTCTGATTCGCCTCCGTTTCAGTGTTGCGATAACTTCTCAGAGGCATTTTTGGATGATACTGCGATTTGCCTTTGCTACCTCGTTCGCAACCCTCAGCTCCTCGGATTTCCTATCAGTTCTATGAAGCTGTTGTCGCTAACTTCTATGTGTCCCGTGGAGGAGAAAGAAGGCGCGGAAACTCTGTCTCTCGAGTCTCTCTGTTCAGGTTTGGATTCCGATTACTCATACTATAATTTTCCTGTGACTGCATTTTATCTTCTAAATGTAATTCAAATATTTTCGTTATGGACTGATAGTAACAATTTAGTTGAAAGTAGATGCTGTTGATCGAGTCTATGATTTGAATTAGTTGCTCTGTTTCAAAGTGTTTGATGCTTCGGTTTCAGATATTCAGGCAAATTGTGATTTGATCGATATCTTAAATAATGTGTAGATAATGTTTAATCCTTTTGATATGAGGTGAATTCTAGCTTACATAATCATGTAGTTTCAATATAAAAATGATTTGATTTAGCTCTGGAAGTTAGTCAAATCTCGGTAGATGAAAATTGCCAAACAAATTGGAACAATTGAGAACTCAGTTAAGTATGCTGGGATTTGAATTTCATCACAGAGAGTTAAGGACAGGTTTTTGCTTTTGGCGTTATGATTAGATTCTTCTTTCTAGATTTGGACTGGTGATATAATTAGTCCTGTTAGAGTTTTCGAATGTGCTCTTTACTCATACAAAAGCATTTCGTTGAATCTGACAAAAAAAATGGGGGTAATCTTACCACGGAGTTGCAATATAATGGAATTTCTACTTACCTTTTGCTAATACTGTAGAAATTTATGCTTGTTATTTCACTGTATGCTATGAAGAGTTCATATTGATAATGCATCCATTTGTGGTTTTGAGTAATCTGCACATATAGCTTGTCATCAAGTGAACACAAAGGAAGAACTTATATGTGTATATGCGCAAATGTTGTTACTGTCAATTAATTATTCTGTATGTATAAATAACATTATACTATCTAGAACAGATAGTACTACTACTTGTGTCATGTTATCACGGATGTGAAAGATATTTCTAGTAGACGTTGTTACATGTAATAGTTACATTTATTGTTATAATGCATGCATCAGCTGTGAGTAAATATGTCCACTTAGTAGATCATGATCTCAAAGTTGCATCAACTTATAACAGTTGTAACTTAGCCATATGTGTGTAAATCCATCTGCAGTAATTGCATGACAGTACGAGCACTATTCCAAGCATAAATACCATAACCTCTTTCTCTTTTTCCCATTTGATTTGCTAATTTGATAATTGAGTTTCAGTCACCATTTACGTTATCTGGACTCCTTTAGGCATACATATATGAAGTGTTGATATACTTTTAAGAGTTCTGTAATACGCGTCATGTTACACCTGTTCGACACAAGTATGTTAAAGACAAAAAGTTGCGTAGCTCACTATACTGAAGATCTTTTAAGTACATTCAAAGATCAGCCATTTCATGATCTTTTTTTCCGTGACTCAGGTTCAACTACGCTGCCTCCTTTTAGATCAATAACAGGTAATTCTCCTTTGATCTTTTGTCACAACCAAATTGGTGATACTACTTATTCAGAATCTCCTGATCACTTCATTGTGTAAGAATTTCTAGCAGATCACAGGGGTTCAAGTCCAAGACCAGTGCGTCCTACACCCCCTACCTCTCCTAGACCACCAAGCACTCCAAATCCAGGCAAGTTACTTATCTTCTGTTTCTTCAAGCTTATAACTTTGACATTCCAATTGTTCCCTTCCATATTGATGAATACTTTGCTACCACATAACATTTATATCTCTTATATAACATTTATAAAAGTGATAATCAAAGTCACATAACTGCAGTTCTTAGAAACTTCCGATACTAGTTCTAATGGACAAAAAAGGAAGGAAGGAATAAAACCAGGGGTATGAAATTTGAAGGTGGAAGTTGATTTTCTAGTAAAAAATGAATTATCACTTTATTGCAGGTGATCATGATAACCCTTCACCTCAAGATCCACCAGGATCAGGCAGTTTACCACCTCCACCCTCCGATGCTGATGATGATCCTAGCCATGATGCTCAAGCCACAACAAAATGTTCATCAGCCATAGAACTAATGTGCAATTACCGTCTATGGGTTGTATCTGCAATGTCGATTCTCCTGTATCTCTCTTGCAAGCACCAACTTAGTTAATATTGTCTCTTTCATGGCGTCATAAACAGACAGTTTGATTGGAAGATGCTAAGATCAGAATTCTGTGGATAGATGTAAAACTACTGGCAAAAAAATTCTTTGTTAAGTTCCTGTAGTTGACATGTACTGCTTCATCAGTATCTGTGTACACATAATCTTCTTACCATATTGAATGAAAAGCGATGCAACATCCAATATGAGTAAACACTTGTCTTACTACAGCCATTCAGTTTATCAACTTGCCCAGGTTTGTTCTTCCTCTTCCTTTGAACTTCTTAGCTTCAGTTGATCAATTGGTGTGGACATTTAGTGAATCTTTTTGTTACTCACAATCCATGCAAAGCTCATTTTTAGGGTGAAGCAAATTGGCAACGACTCTAGCTATATTCTTATTTCTTCCAAATCAATGAAGAGAGACATGCAAGCATAACACAAGGGGTAGTTGAAACATAAGAAAAGTCTCACAATACCAGCTTTCTATCGACCTGAAACTCGAAAATAATTAAAACTAAAATCTTTAACACAACGGGTTTATCGATCAAACAGTGAATACTTGTAGCGTCAGATTTTTTGGCAGTTACAATGACTAAAGTTTTTTTCCCAGAACATAATATTCATAGGCTTCAAGAGTAAACATAACACAAAAACAGAGCTTCAGATGTTGGAAACGGGGGCATCTTTGACAGACTCGCGCCAAGCATATTCCCTGGCTCCCTCCTTGTCGACAATTTTAATCACAAAGTTTGGTGGGGCAACAACCAGCCTAGATCGGATCTCCATGATGCACTTATCTGCCAAATCAACAGCTTCTTCAACTGTCATGTCCTTTCGGTAGTGCCTATCCATCATGGCAAGAGAGAAATAGGAGCCATAACCAAATGCTGCCTTATCCACCTTGTGAAGAGTAGCAATATAATCAATGTAATATAGAGAAGGGCCTGTCTCCTTGTCATATCCCGCCAGGATAATGTTCACCATGTATGGATTCTACAAAAAAACAAACATCGCAGTTAACCAATGTGTACCATAAAACCAAATCGCACATCAAAATTTTGAAAACAAACCCTCAAAGAACAATGTTTTTCAACAGTAAACCAGACTGAAAGTTTTAATATCCTCCTCTCAGTAATCAGTAATCAAAACCAAGGAATTCAAAGTAAATCATAAGGACAAAAATGGCAGCTGCACTCTACATTTTGTTTAAAAGAACTTCAAATGGCATGCTTGAACAGAAGTGTGACACCTTGGTTTTCCATTGTCAACTCATCATGCTTATAAAGAGAGATGGTGGAAAGATCAATAATGCACCTATTTAAGATCTCTATGCCTTTTCAAAACTGTGTCTCATGCGTGGGAGGAATACAAGGAGAAATACAAATTAGTGTTTCCTAATAAAACAGTGTTTCCTTTCATTTTACACCCTAAACGGCAAGACTGGCCTGTATCACCAACCAAAAGCTCTCCTTTTATCCTCTTCTCAAGTCAACCTAACCTCGAAGTCATTATTAATTTCATTTTCCCATGAAGTAATTGTATTATTGTTTATTTTTTATACAATATGTGCATCTTAGCTTGAGCATTCCAGAAATTTTGACTAGAAGTTCAACAAATATGGTACACTAAAACAGTTCTTCTCTTGAAGTGTATCAACTTTCATCTATTCATTAAATTGATGAAACTCTAGAGAATGCTGAAGCATTTAAAGGTGCATGAACCTGTATTTTATATCCCCAAGGCTATAAGCAGGAAAAAGTATTACTATGTTTGCTCTCTGTGAGCTCTAAATGTAACAGAGAAATAGGTAAAGGATGAATTTTCTTGCAACATTTAGCAATCTCCTTTGCTAAAGTACTTTTTAAGTGCACATATACATGATAATGGTGTGTTTTGATAGAAATTGTGCGCTGCCAGATGCCTTAATGAATGACAAGTAATTCTTCTCTTCCTTTTTTTTGAGAAAAATGACAAGTAATTCTTCTCTTTCTAGACAGATCCGATTCAAGATCTTTTATTTCCAATCAAGAGATAGAATTCACGAATTTTAAGTGGTTGAATAACTATCCGCCCACATCTTCATCATATTCATCCTTCCTCTTTATGTTGGCCTATTATTAACGAATTCATTTCCAACTGTAATATACACATTAACAGTAGTCAATTGGAGTAAACCCCCTCCCTCGCTGAACTTAATTTAGATGGTTGTTCTAAGGGTAATTAGGATTAAAGAGGTGGTGCCTGAACCATCGCAAACTGTATGGCAACATTGGCCTGTTTATAAGTCATAAAAGGAGAGCAGGTCATTAGTGTAACAGAAGCACGTCACTATTCTTTTCATTTTTTTTATTTTTTTTTTGATAACCGAGAAATCCGTCTGTGACCCGCCCTTTGGACCAATCACAGCCTTCTAAACTCGGTGGATAATGGGCCTGAACCATCGCAAACTGTATGGCAACATTGGCCTGTTTATAAGTCATAAAAGGAGAGCAGGTCATTAGTGTAACAGAAGCACGTCAGTATTCTTTTCATTTTTTTTAATTTTTTTTTTATAACCGAGAAATCCGTCTATGACCCGCCCTTGGGACCAATCACAGCCTTTTAAACTCGGTGGATAATGGGCCCGCCCCTCTACCCTTCTCCACTTAAATATCAGGCTTCGCTTTGCATGGTGTGGGGCTTGAACCTGCGGCCCCTTGAGCAAGATTGGCAAAAATGTGTTGAGGCCAAAAAGTGATGAATCAAATGGGAGGCCCCTCTTTGCAGTTCAGCTTCTCACTATCCATTAGCACCATTCTATAATTTTGTTGGTTCCCAACTTTCATATTGTTAAAAAAAAATGAAATTGTAGTGACATTAACCAGGAGTTATGGTGTCTGCCTAAATGAAAACACTTTAGATATCTAAGTTCATCTTTCGGGAGTGCTACAGCATATCCTATGGCCTACAAGAATGCTAAGCAATAGGAACAAACATACTAAAGCAAAAAGGCAAACTATATCAAATGTTGCAAGACTAGCAATGTTAAATGAAAGTGAATCTTGGCCCTTGGCAAATTCACAAGGAAATGATAAGATGTATGTGCTTCATACAAGATTAGACAATACTTTTGAGGATTGGAAGATTAGGAAAATTACTCAAATAAAAAGTAATTCACATCCAAAAGAGGGTTCAAAGTGGACATATAGAGGATAAAATGGGAAAAGGTCACTTGAGTACAGTTCGGTCATGCTTTATGTGAACCTACAAATGCACCAGTATGCATGTGTGAAACAATGATGACAGAAGGTGCAAGAAGAGAACATAAACTGAAATCATATAGAGGGATGTTCTCCTAGAAGACCTACAAATTCGCTACAATCTCTCTAAATCCCTATGGATTTAATGGAAGCAAGTGATCTACATAGATGATCCCAATTGGTTTAGCGAACACATCTTAGTTCCAACAATATGGGATCATCTTTTTCCCTCTCAAAAAAAGAGATGATAACAAGAAGTCAGGATTAAGACTTAATTGTTGTTAAACCTACACTAAATCTCACACATGCGCAAGTTTGCTAAAAGATTTGTATGTCCAAAGTGTGAGATCTACGGGAACTCTAGTTTCAGATTACCCTTAATTTTGTCTTACAAGACAACTTCTTGAGTATTGAAATAATATGGGGCCCAATAGAGCAAAATGAATGTAGTGAATTCATAACCAAACTCAATTTGTTTGGATTGAAAGCTTAGTTGATTGATTCAACCACTATCCATTAGCAAAGTATACATTTTGCAGACAGACAAGTTCGTGCCTCGAAATCTAGTTGAATGTACACCACAAAAGAGGTTTAACATGCACAAAATGCTCTCTAACTAGCACACGGGTAGGGAAAGAGTAGGCACATTCCGTACACAACATTCCTCTTGCATTTTTGCAAACAGGATTCATTTACTTCTCCAACCCATGATTTACAAGTCATCAAAGAAACAACTCTAAAGCTGCACTAAAACTTGCCCTATACATCTTATCTGGTAAACGCACTAATACTACAACTTAGCAGGAGATTTTTGTTAGGATCAAAATGGTGCTTCAATGTTGTTTATCATGCGACTATACTCAAAACTGACAGATGGGCTATATACTAGAGGTCATACTTATTAGGTCTTTGGACATAGATTTGGTTGTAAAGTTAAAAAAAAGAGTTTCTGAAGTTGAAGAACAATATGGTATTTAGAATTGAAGTTGTGTTTGGACATGCTTGAAATTTTGTGATTCATAAGAAAGAATCCACTTGAAACTTGAAAAACTGATTTGAATTATTCCAATGTAAAGCCAAACAATATTCTGGAAAAAAAAGCTCATGTCCAATTGGGCCCCAAGTTTATACAAGGAAGTTTCTCTACTTCCTGGAACATTAATATTCATCATTGGCCAGATTCTGAAATGTTAATTTCAGTCAACACTGTCATCAAAGAAGCTAAAAAAAGAAGGCAGAACTTTCACAAGATCTAGGACTGTAATCAAAGATAACAATCCTCATAGTGAAGCTAATGAATGCAAAAAAAAGGAGAGAATTTTAACTACATTAAATAATGCTATACAGAATTGTTACTGCTGCAGACACTTTGATACACAGGGTTGATAATATGGCAAGACTTGAAAATGCTACAACAGGTATTTCATGCCCTGATATATATGCAGAATCCCATTGATTGGCACAACAACAGCAACTCATTTTAGAATTTAGATAGAGCAGACTACTAGGAGAAATAGCATATGCTGAATTTACCAACACAAACTTGCTTTTCTCACTCATTTTTTCTTTTTCTTAATCCAAACAGTGTTAATAGAAAACAAGAGGAAGATGCTTAATTACTTTTACAACAACATGTCCAGTGAGATCCCACAGGTGGAGGTGGGGTCTGGGGCGGGTGGGTTGTATGCAGACCTTATCCCTACCCCTTGTGAGAGGCTTAGTTACTTCTTATATCTGTTCAAGTTATAATCTACACTTCATCTAATACTCTATGATTCAGGAGTCTTTCCTAGTCAGGTTAGGGACATGTATATCAGTATACTGTATACCAAATAGAGAACCTTTGAAATTTTCTAGCTTTACGGAAACAGGAAATGAAATGGGCCTTAATAGAAAGGAATGGTTCCAAAGGATTCATTCAGCCAACCCCAGCTAGTATGGAGTTCATGCATACTTGATTAGTGTACAGTTAATCCTTAATTAATTGATTGATTAAAGTGTCAAACCCTAATTTCACATTTTGGGACTTCTACATATTTAGAACCCTAAAATTGCACCCAAATAAAAAACAGGCTCAAATCATCATGTAACTACAGAATCAAAACCCTAGATGCTAAAACCATTACCTTACGCAAAGCTGTAGCAAGCTCGCCTCTTGTAAAATTAGCCGTAGCAGCTGTGGTCAACGGAATACCATTACGAAACTGATACAAAGCCACATTTTTCTGCACATACTCCGTAAACTGAGCTCTGCAAATTCACCCAAAAATTCAACATACAAATAAAAATCCATAGAGATCGAACAAGATAACTATTGAATCTAGCAAACAAAACCTGTCTCCAGCTTCACCACTCGCTCCCATAAGTTTATGCGAATCGAGAATCATGATTTTGTCTTCATTGGATTTGTGAACCAGTATACTGTGAACGGCGGAGGAGTCCGCCACCACCAGTGAGAAACCGTTGCCGACCATTCCGAACACACACTCCATTTTCTTCTAGAAAGTTCTATAGATCCTTCAGATCTTCTTCTTCTACTAAGAGATTTGCAGAGATTTCTCCAATATTTTTACTAAGATGTTTTGGGTTAGTATAAGAGCTTCGAAGGGCGTCTTGGAGAACAAGTTTGAGCATTTTCTTTTTTCTTCATATTTTAAGCTAATTGCACTTTCATCCATGTATCTTGTCATTATTACTGGACTATACCTTATAGTTTTCTAGTTTGGAAGTCTACTACACCAACTTTATTTCTATGATTTGACCTATTTTTACTTTTGTATGGAGTACGAGATTAGGGTAGGATCGTTTGGTAGTTGAATAAGAAACAAGTTATTTATGTATTTTTTTTATTACTTATACGATATAAGTTAGATAAATAGGAAATAAGTTATTCATGTACAAAATTAAACACAATGAATCATACTAGATACATGTATTCGGGATACAGGGAGAGAGGCAAGCAGAGATTAGAGTGGCGAACGAGATAGGAGAGAGGCAAGCGAGAGATTAGAGTGGTGAGCGAGATAGGATAGAGGGGAGAGAGTCAAATGCATGTGAATCCAATTGATATCTAGAATGAATTACACATAATTTTGACCTTATGTTTCTGATATACATGTATTTAGATGTATCTGGACGTGTCAGATATGTGTATCCAAAGTCCAAAATATGATACTTGTAATATTGCAAGCTAACATAAATTTAAATAATTAGCTCCTAACTAGTGAGTTTTCTATAAGTTATCCATAATTTGATTTTTCATTTCTTTTCATAAATTTACTTTTGTCACAATCCTAATTGCCAAGGTAATATTGTCCGCTCCAATAATACACTCTTTGGCCAAACAATCTTATCGTCTTTGCTTTAACTCAATCACGTTTTGATTTTCTGAACACACGATTTATGTATCTAATTGTAATTTGCCTCTTATTTAAATGTGAATTTACTTTAGTTAAGCTTCACAACAAATTTCACTCCGAATTTAAATATCAACGGTCCTAAATTGTTATATGTGTCCTACTACCATTGTAGGGTAGATAGTGGTATTTCTTTCGATTTCTTTGTTTGCTAGGTGTTCTAATATTTTATACATAAAACTCTGTCATGTTTATTTGTCTAAAACTGTATAGGTCGAGAAGATAAAACCCATTGATAAGCAAATTTGTATATTTATTGTTAGAGATTTTTTAGCGGCTAATGACGTAACAAAAATTATATAATCATAAGATTGTATAATCATAAGATAATTATATCAATCATGTATGAAGATAGGATGGCGGAAGCGGGTTATTCATTCAAATTCTTTTCTTGGCTTCTTCATGTGTTAACATATTTATTTCTTTGATGAAAAATCTAAAATCTTATTACTAAGAGCCCGTTTGGATTGACTTAAAAGTTGGTCAAATCTACTTTTAGGTCAGTTTTTTACTTCTGAAAGTGTTTGACAAATATAAAAAATAATTTAAAATGATTTAAAATAAGTTACAAAGTGTTTGACAATGTAAAACATGACTTAAAATAAGTCAGAAATCAAAAGTAGATCTCCCCCTACTTTTTATTTTTTGACTTAAAAGTCATTTTAATTTGACTTTTTATTTTTGACTTAAAAGCTATTTTTTTTAAGTCAATCCAAACGGGCTCTAATTATTCTTATTTCTTTCAAATACTCCTTTTTCCGGCTTCAACTTGATTAACATCCCCCACACCCACCCAAAAAAAAAAAACCAAATATAAACAAAATCCTGTCCAAACACCCTATGCACCTACTAAAAAAACTACAAATAATTGGATTTTGTTCAAGGGAGGAATCACATAACGAAATTGATCATTATATATTTATCGAATAGATACATCCAAATATTTCAAACTCATATATAATAAAGTATTATTTTTTCTTCCACTCATGAAGCACGCATGTTGACGCTCAGTTGTGTGCAGAGGGAGGATCTTTAGGGCAATGAGGTTCACCAAGCGGTGGACAAGGTGCACCATTACTCATTTCGCATCGGCAACGCCAGTATGGTACGCCAATAGAATGGTCTGGCCTTAAATACTCTGCGATCACTGTTCCAATATTTCGATAACATGGCCTACATGTTTCATAGCACGCCATTGCGTCTGGACAACCCCCTGTTATTACTTCTACTCCACATCCATACGCCTTTCCTGCACCAATCTCAAATTAATAAACGTCCCTAATCATAAGGATGTAATTTCGAAAAAAGTACTCAATCAGATTCAAGAATCAAACTTATTACAAATTAAAATAGATTGATGGTGTAATTGTTGATAACTTGAGTTCTTATCAAAATTTGAATTCCGATACAAGGATATCTAAAAAAAATTTAACATGTATACATACATAGAGAGAATAGTTCGAGTTGAAAATAATACATATGTATGCAAAATGTAGATCCACCTTTGCGTTGTGGGATTAACTCAATGCACCTTTTTGTTTTAGAAAAATGAAAAGAAATGAATTACCTGAAAAAAGATAAAGGAGAATGAGGAAGATTGGAGTTGTGATGTTGATATTTTTCATTCTTAATAAGATATTTCAAGAATGGAATAATATGAATAAGATAACTGGCTTTGATTTTTTTAAATTATTTTTATGTTATATTATTGATTTGCAAGAATAAGTAAAATTTGTTGTTTATTGATTGGTGTCAAACTAACGCCCAATATACTAGTACTAGTAAGTAGTATGAATAATAGGGGACATATTGTCATTAATGTTGCTTTTCCAATTTGACTTTTGTGTTAAGTTTTACAATTAGCATTAATGAAAATTGACTATAATATAAACAAGTGAACATCAATTAGTCCCTTGTTTTTGGTTAAAAGTTCTTTAATCTCCGTAGAAAATGAGCAACCTTTTTTTTTATAGAGATTATGCCATTTTCCCCTAATTTGTAGGTATGTTATAATTTTGGTCCATCTGATATTTGATTAAGTATAATTTAACCTTCAATTGTGTGTTTAATTAGTTCTTTTATAAAAGAATTATGCACTTTTAGAAATATGTATATTACCGTCAAATATGGAGTAATATATATTACATGCTTAACATAACACATAAATAATTAAGCTTGAAATGATTAATAATTATGGCAAATTTGTGAATATTCACAAGCAAAGGAATTAAAATTGTATATTTAATTAATTGAAGATTACATGTTTTTAGCGTCTGTTTGGATAAAAAGTAATTTATAAGTCAAAAGTTAAAAGTCATAAGTAGATGATACTCTATTTTTAGCTTTGGCTTATTTTAAAACTCTTTTAACCCAAAAGTGAGCGTTTAAAAACACTTCCAAAATTTTAAAAGTGTAAAAGTCAAAAACACCTAAAAATAAACTAATTCAAAGGGACGTAGTCAGATATTATAAGAATTAAAATTAAAATGTACCAATAATTAAGAGACTAATCTTAAGAGCAGAAAAGAGAAGCTTCAATCGGAGCATTGATTGTATCTAATTTGCAAGCATTTGCCTCCTCTCGACCCAAAAGTATTATGATTACCCGCTTTTCTTTTTATAGAAATTTTGTTCCAACCAACTTCCGTTTTTTCATATTTGCCATTTTTTTTAATGAAGTTTTATATTTTTTAGAAGTAAATTGCATTATTTACAAAGTTATTTCACAAAGGTCAATAGTAAAAAATATGGTTTAAAATTATGTCCTTAAATGTTTTTCTTAATAGGTGTCATTACCTCACAAATTAAGTTACTCCCTCCGTTCATTTTTACTTGTCATTTTTTTAAGATAGATTTTCATTTTTACTTGTCATTCTTGACGTATCAAGAAAAGACAATTATAATTTTTTTTTCATGTTTTACCTTCAACATTAAATACTTATTTTTCCAAGACTTAATATTAAACATCATTTAATAAGGATAGTTTGATAAAATACTTATATGAATAATTATTTTCTTAATAGGTGTGCCAAGTCAAACAATGACAAGTAAAAATAAACGGATGGACTAGTATGGAAAGGAGGAAGTATTTAATAATCTTATTTTATTCTTCATCTCACATTTTTATAGTAGTCACACTGCATTAAAAATGATCTTTAGCGGCAATTAATTAACGGCAATAGCTTAATTGCCACTAAATATATGTTTTTAGCGACAATTAGCACTCTTTGTATATGTCCCTAAAGCCTTTAATGACATTGAATCCAAATGGCAATTAACTAATACCAGTAAATCTTTAAACACTCTTTGTTAATGTGTATATTTATTACCGCTAAAAGGTGTCTTTATTGTAGTGTCAACCCCGTACCCTACTTTTCTCGAAGGTTTATTCTTCAAGTTGTTATGTTGTGACATTATGTAATGACACAAAAAGATACAATCTATTCAAATACTATATTCATTAAAACATTACAATATAATACAACACAACACAATACAATACAGTACGATACCTTATAGAACAATACGTAACAATCATCCAAACAGAGTGAAGTTTTTTTATGTTACAGAAGTTACATTACATTACAGCCACACCCACACAGAAGACACAAACTTTATTTTAGGTACCAGTGGTACTCTTCACATAGCATATGATACAACTTAGAAAACTAAGTCCAAAATTGAAGACTCATATTGTTATCCCCTTTTTGTTCCTTCTTCCTTTGGTGCTGCCACAAAATATGACTCATCTTGATTCTGTAATATTTCTTCAACCTCCCTTGCTGGCATATTGAATGACAACTCTTTTGCTTCTCTGTTTACATTTCTCCATATGCTTTCTTGACCTTATAAAACAATTGACATTTTAATTTCTACGTACTGACAGTATAAATAAATATTCGTAACTTTCCCTTTAAAAGGTGAAATTAGTAATACATACGAAGAATAGTTTAGGACAAAGTTGATTGACTTTGTGTTACAAAAAATAGTTTAGTGACTTCGGTGAGCAAACGAGGAAACTAATAACAAGTTGATTGACTTTGTGTTACAAAACATAGTTTAATGACTTCGGTGAGCAAACGAGGAAACTAATAGCATACCTGCAAGGAAGTTTAACATGTTGTTATGACCATTGATTCCAAAACCAACCATACTGAGATTAGAATCGCCGTTGGCTATAACTGTTATAGGATGTCCTGCCGGAATTACAAAAAAATCACCAACTGATAGACAACCTCGGACCGCCTTTTGGTAGTTATGGCCTTGTCTTTGCTGGCTTTGGCTACTAACCATTTCGAACCGCCCATTCCCTTGTGCAACCATTACCAACCATGTAGTCCTTGTATTGTAGACTGGTAATATCATTCCACCCTGAAAAATTAATGTACAGTACTATTATCCCCGTCATTACAAAGAAGTTAGGTTCAGCTATATAAATCCTTACGTACCATGCACATAGCTCCATTTAAGTTTCTATTTTAAATGTCAAAACCATAACAATCAAGATTTATCAAGGTTTTTTTTTTTTTTTAGTGTTCAATTTGCTTCAGTTTATGTGACATCATTTTGTTATTAGTTTGTTTTGAAATGTATTAACACATTCCTATATTTGAAAGTTAAACCTATGAGTTTTAACTGAATGATGAAGGTTTTAGAGCTACACAAATCGTAGCCAGACAAATGTTATTGATTTGTTTTAGACCAAACTATGTCACGTAAATTGAAACAGAGGTGACCAAGGGCGAATTAAGTGGCTTACTTGGTTGATGTTCATGATACCAACAGCTACATCCAAATCCATCAAGTGTTGGAATCTCTCTGGGGCTGCTTCAAAGTATTGTCCAAATCTGTTACCAATTAATGGGCGTTGGTTCAATACATTGAAAGGACCTCGCGTTTCACCTCTAATGGAGCGCGAGCCGGGTTGGCTAATAGCTCGAATTTTCTCTTCACTGGCTTTGATTATTATCCCCTGTTTTTGTTGTCCAAATAGCCTCTCTAACCTGTTCCTTGGAGTCTAATGAAAATAATAAAGAAAAAGTGAGCATTTTAACCAACATAAAAAGGAGAGAAACATATTGAAAATATCTATCTTAAACTTGACGTAAATTATTAGTTTTGTTCCTGAATTATTGACGGTCTTAAAAACATCATTCTACTCAACTAACTGAACTTAAATACATACTTGATCTTGCCATATGAGTGAAATACACTTCTAAATTTTTGTCAAGTTTAGGGGTGTTTTCAATACTTCTCTCGACTTTTTATAATGAGTCTCAGCTCGATCTCCTACAAGAGTTTGAGAACACTTGATATGCCATGTGGCAGATCGTGTTGACACCCAATTTTGACCCTCCACAAGATAAATTAATCATTTCGAGCTTCTTCAATTTCTAACGATTTAAAATAATTAGTTTTATAATTCAGAAATAAAATAAAATAAACATAGTTTACAAGTTATTTTAAGTAGTTTTGTCATTTTAAAAAAATGTATATATATGTTTTATATAGTTATGTATATAATTAATGCATTTTATGAATATTCAAAAATCATCTCAAAAAAGATTTTGTTTTAATTAAATATTTGGTTAATTAGTTTAGTTATATAATAGTTTATATTTTTAAATTATTTAGTTTATATTTGAGTTAACTATTTTGTTTCGTTAAGATTAGGAAGCTCGTTGGTTAATTATATTAATTCGTCTTACTTATTTGATTAGTCGAGTTTGCTAAGTAATTTCAATTTAGCTATATTCACAATTCAATGGACCCATTCCCATTTCTTCCATCCCACCGGTTCCATTTCCTCACATTCCCAGCCCAAACCCATTCTTTTTAACTCCACTAAACAAACCCAAGACCCAATAGGTATGCCAATATAAAATTCCAGCAACCCATCTATGACCCAGCCCATAACTACAATACATATACAACATTATCTATACAGCAAGACCAAATACCCATACCCGACCCCTGTTACTCTTCTTCTTCACGCGAACACCGAAATTCAGCGAGCAAATTGCGCTGCAAACTTGGAAATCTCGCTCAACTACCCTGCAAAACCCATATCATAGCAACCCCAACGTCAAACCTTCACATCCCCTTTTCCCTCTTTTCGCGGAATTCAGCTTTTTCCCCATCACTTCCATTGTTGCCTCGAAAAGGAATGGATAGATTCAAAATTCAAACGGGTTTTACCCCCTAAATCTGCCCTTTCGCCCCTCTATAAATAGCCTCCTTAGTTTTCATTCAAGGAAGGGAGGAGAAGGCAGAGGAAGAGGTTTTGAGTTTGAGTTTCTTTGGCAATAGTCATTTTACACTTCAAAATTTTATATTTAGTTCTTTGGTTTTAAGTTCGGAAAAGGTCGCTGCCCAGATTTCTTATTTGTTGTTCGTATTTGGATTTTTGTGGTGGAAGAATCGTTGTTTCTCAAGCCTGTTGTTGTCTTAGTTCGCTGCCCTCAAAAAGGTAAAATTCTCTCCAAATCGTGATACATATATATATGGCTTCGCTTATGGGTTTAGTCATATTATTTTATTTCTTCTGTAGTGATAGATTCTAGTTTTTTTTTTGTTTCTTTTTAGTGCTTAATCCATTTAAAATCTTGCATCGTTCTAGCTTATTGGAAATTTTGTTGGGTTGATTTTCCTGCTATATGAACATTTCTTTAAATACCTGCTGGATGATTTTTCTTATGTGTTAGTTGTATATAAGAGGGGTGTTTAGTTCCGATATGGTTTATTGCTATTTAACTTTGAAGGAATAGTCACTCGTATTGATATTTTGATTTTGGTCTCGAATAAGTTGACGACGGTTTGCAATTCCCTTCTAATATCTTCACTGTTCTAAAGGATGGAAATGCTGAACTTTGTCAAATAAACTTTATTATTGCAAAATTTATAAATATGTTTAGTTCCATGCTTCAAGGTTTTAGCCTATGTGATACTACTGGAGTAACTACTGATAAAATTCTATCCTCTGTTTAACAAAAATGTTTATTTGTGGCTTTGGTTTCATGGTCATTGTTGTCTTAGTTTAGATTTTACTTACTCTCTATAGTGTCTTACTTCATGTATCACTTGAATGCCTTTAGAGTATCATATACTTCATCAGTAATACATCTATTTGTTTCTTTAAACGTCCATCAGTTGACTTTCTTTTCTTGAAAAGTTTTGTTTCGAAGTTTTTCGGGTGTTGAGAAATGGAACTGTAGTTCACTCTTGAGAGGTCGTCGTTAATGTATCAAGAATTTTGCTTTGTTTATGGATATGTTCTCTGAATTTAGACGACCTACTTGCTACCAATATTCGCATCATAAATTATTATAAAAAAAAAAAAAAAACCTCTTCTTGCTTCATTATGCTTATGCTTAATGATCTCTGTTAGTGTTCTTTCTAGTATGTCCATATACTTAGCATGTGTGTGAGTTCATTTTTGGTTAAAGGATATTGTCTAAGATTAGATAATGACCAGTTAAATCCTAACGTAGTTACTTTTCTCTTAATGGTCATGATGGGAATGTGAAGAATATTATTTGTGATTTAAGTTTGATTAGTATTGATTTTAGTTGTGTTGTTGCCTGTTATCTATATCTTGGGCTGTTTCAAGCATTCTCTCCGCTACTAGTTGACATCATATTTGGATAGACATAAGAATTTTAGGAATTAATTGATGTAGTAATCATATATGATGTCATTACATTATTCTTACGCCAATAGCTTCATTTCTCTACTCGTTTGATCTCATTACTGTCTCATTATTGTCTAATATGAGCTTTTGCTCAAAACTCTATCATTATTCTGCCTAATAATTTTGTTTAGAATGGTTCATTGTTTCTAGTTGAATCGGTGTAAAATATGAGCCTTTCGTGTTTTTTTTCCCTAGATCTTAATTGTTGAAATTTCATCCTTAAATTATTCAAAGCATGAATCTTTGGTGTTAACCTTCCAATGTACAACATGCTGATCCTTTGACCCCCATGTGAATTTTCAGTGGCTCGATTATGTCTTATTTGTGACTTTTATTTTTGAAGCAAAGAAAACCGGCTTATTCATTATTTTTAGTTCATAAGGTTTTTACCACAAGTCGCTTAAATTATTGGTATATGTATATATATATATATAATAGAACTAATTGCTCCATTGATATGCTCTCTTTATATGTCAAGTTATCGGTTGATTGATGTGATTACTTGTTCATCATAGTCTAATCTGCTCATATTACTTCCATGTTTGCTCCTTCATAAATCTTATTTTTGTGCATATATGTATGTATCTGGGAATGTCTATATGCCTAAACTCTAATAGATAGTGTTAACTTTTTTTTTCTTTAATTTCTTATCCATGTTTTAAATTCCTCTTTGCCTAGTTTTCTTGTCACTACTAAAACTTAATCGCTTGCTCGTCGATATATAGTGGTTCTCATTTTCTTTCTAAGAAACCCATGGATGATTTGTCTAACAGTGACTTCGGGTTTAAATGGTTTAACCACCTTAGTATTTTTTTTTTCTTTTTCTTAGGTCATTTATTTTAGATAATTGCTTTATCATGTAGGTTTATTAAAAGAATCTGCCTTAGCTTGGTAAAATAATGAGTTTCTCTACCTATGATTCAATAGATATTAAAATAGATGATCTCTGTTAGCTTAAGATATGATTTATTTGGGCTAAGCTTTAAGGCAGCAATTTGCATAATATTTGAAATTAGTTTCAATTCTTAGTGTAATGGTATTATTTTTATGAATAACCGTGCTCCATTCTCATGTATAAATGCCACCCTCTAATAAAATATTATTGAATGATAAAGTAGTTTATATTTTTAGTTCCTTGACTTCAGTTATTTAAATTGCATTGAAAGAATTTTGGTTTTAACTTTCTTTATTTTTGTTTGTCATATGAGACGTCTATCCGAGTCCGTTGTGGACTCCTATATTCACTCCTTGCATTCCGAGTTGGGTTGAAACCCAACACTCCTCTTTTTTATCGAGTTGGCAGTCATCATATTTGAGTTTTGAAAGCATATGGACAGGGGTACAAGGCTGCAGTCGAAATACAAGCCTCCAAAAGTCCCAAGATGGACAATATACATTCAGTATCTGCTGTATAATTCATTATACATGACAAAAATGTGGGAATACAGGGTTGATGCAAAATACAGGTGTTCGGAAGCAAGAGATACATGAAAAGAGCTAATATATATGCTCATATACACTGATATACATCAGCTGTATACCAAAAACGGGTTTTGGTTAAACCCCAAAAAATACCAACGAAATTGGCCCAAAAGGTGGCTCGAATTCAATTTCTCCCTTACTCTTTAATTATTTAATTGTGACTATTTATTGTTTGTTGTTTAACTCTAACTTTATAATTGTAAATTAACTTAGTTGAATTCCCCAAAAGACGAACTATTTCTCTATGTTGTTGTATTTCTAACAAATCTCATTTTATTAACTCTTGTATTTTCATTTATAACCTTTAGTCAAAACTTTTTTTATTTTTTTTTATTTTTATTAGTCTAAAATAGTTTTTTTCATAAACCAAAAAAATGACTCAAATAGAAACCAATTAATTTAGTTTCGTTAAAATTCTAATTACTTGTCTCTAATTCAAATGTTTCAATTAAGGTCCCATTTTCTTAAAAAATAAAATTTTTTGCTCTTTGTTTAACTATTTTTCAAAGTTAATCTAATAATTTAAAATATTATTATAAATACTTACTTAGTCATTTTCTTAAGAAGGTTAGTCAAAACTTTTATTCTTCAATTAATTTAAAATGATTTTCTTGCTTTAATGTATTAAATTGGTTCAAGTTATTTTAAAATGAATTAAATAAATTCTAATTAATCTAGTTTTATTAATATTCTAATCACTTATATTTCAAGTCAAATATTTCATTTTGAATCCCTTTTCTCTAAAAATAAAATAAAATAAAATGTGTCATTTATTTAATTTTATTTTTTTAAAAAAAAAACCAAATATTGTAAGTTATTCTTCTTATGTTAAATCACATTTTCTAAAAAATAGTCAAAATATATTTTAGTCAAATCGCAGGTCAACCGCATGTTAGCGGGCACTTCGAATGCTTAAACCCTTCTCGAAGTGTAAATTAAACCCCTAACCTTCTTTGGTATTTTCAAATGATTTTTTCTGTTTAAATCTTTGAAAATTATAAGTTTTCTTAATTTCTTTGAAAAATTAAGTGGCGACTCTTTTCTAAGTACTTTTCTCAAATTGTTTTATACTTAGAACATTTCAAAAAGTGATTTTTCTAAAGGTTAGTTAAATTACGGCACAACAGAAATGGCGACTCTGCTGGGGAGTTAATTAAGTTCTTACTATAAGATTTGACTATTTGACTAATTGTATTTAATTGTTGAGTTGTTTATTTGTTCTTAATGTGTTTAAATTGCTATAAATTGTTGCATTCATGGCAAGACATACTCCGTCAAATGACATTTATTTTATTTTTCCACTCAAAGGACGATTATGCGGGCCGCAGTCGTACTTTAACCAAATTATTCTCGGGGCACCCTGACGAATGTAGTTGGCTACTGGATAGTCAACGGTCGTTAATTTTCCCAGCCCAAGTTGTCCGCTTAGGTCACTAATCCACTTTAAAGAAAACTCACTCTTAGTCATACCAGGATAGAGCAAGACCAAATCCTTGAAATTTAGCGCATTGCCCTAAGATGACCCAATACCCAAGGCGTGTTGGGTCCATTAGAAAGACCACCTTGAGTCCAAAGGGCCCACGGCCCGAACGGACGTTCATACTTACGTGTTTGAAGGATGTATACGTTGTTTGACAAATTGTTGTGTCTTGGGGGGTATCTAATTCTTTGTATGTTTTTGTAGATGACCAAGCAACACTTGAGTTTCAAAATGGTCACCGGGACGCCAAACCTCCTTCGTGTATGGTGGTACAATCTCAATGCATATTAGAAAAGAGAACTTTCCATTCATTTGGGTCATCTCCCGTCGATAATGAATCTCAAAGTTTGGCATAAGTTCATTGAGGTGGTCACTCGATTTTGGGATGATGAGAGGATGGTGTTTCGCTTCGGAGATGTCAAAATGACACTAACTGTTGAAGAGATCAAAGATTGTCTAGACAACATCGGGATGTGCCAGAAAAGGAAAAATCATCCATATCATCACATTTTGCTACCGGATAAGCCAACCAGCACAGAACTGAAAAACATGTTGTTACTGGTAAATGCAGACTGACTAGACACCCCGAATATTCCATTTGTGAAATTCTATGAACGATGGGGTCACGAGAGTTATTATAAGAATTTTCCAAATGAGTTTCTCAGTCGCAGTAGTTGGAGTCAGACTCAAAGTCTAGCATTTGCCGTATGCCTCTTAGGGGCGATGGTATTCCCTCAAGGCGAAGGGAATGAAATCGATACTCGAGTTGTCATGGTCACACACGCCATCTTCGAGGGTATCGGTAAGAAAGGACAAGTTAAGAAGTACTTCAACCTAGCCCCGATCATTCTGGCTGACATCTACCGATCTTTGGGTCAATGCAAAAATGGGTTTCCATTTTTTCAAGGTTGTAATATCTTGCTACAGTGGTGGATGTCTAAACATCTACTGAAGACATACGAGACTCAGAAACAGAAATTGGCCGAACCACAAAAAGAAAGCCACCTCGACCATTACGAGTTTCATTTGAGCAACAACAGGTTCAAGATCCACAGCACTAGGGAAGCATGGGCTAAAGTCTTCCATGACATAAAAGATGGAAACGTACAATGGATGTTTAAAAGTTTCATGTCAGAAAAAATAGCTATTCAGGGGGCTAAGTGTCATTTCCTAATCCTTCCTGGCATTAGAGGGGTACGACCTTACAATCTTAGCAGGGTAATGCGGCAATTCGGCAGAAGACAGATTCTACCTTTCAAAGGAGACACTAGCCGCTACGTCTTTGACTACAACGGGTGCGACAAGATACCTTACGCCAAGGATATTTGTCAAGAATGGGCTGGATGGATCAACCTAAAAAAGAGCATGGCAGAAAATAAATATGAAGCCGGGTATATGGATGAATACAAAAAATGGTTGCAGGATGATCTGCGTGGTACACTTGACCCGACGCCACGCACGGGCCGACAGATTGAAGATGTCCAGGTAAGGCTCTAAATCCAAGCCTATCATTTTCAGCAGGAATGGGACCGAAGAGAGCAAGAGTTTCAACATAGGGAGCAACAATACCTATGTAGGGAACAAGAGTTCCAGCATCGAGAATATGAAAGCCAAAGGGCATTAGCCTTTGCCACGCAAGAGTTAGTTGACGCGAGAGCCTGTCTGATACGTTTGGACTTGAACTTGGATGATCAGCTTAACACCCTCCAGGGCGTATCGATGTCTTCCAAGGTTGTGTTCGCTGAGCCGCATGTGATAACCAGCAAGTTCGTCATTCGTGAAGAAGTGGAAAAAGCAAGAGGAGGAGCAGATTCTTCAGCATTTTAGTTATCTTATTCCTTTGCGTTGGATTGATGTTCTTGTATTTGCAGTTTATCCCTTTCCTAAAAGATGTATCCATTTCCTTAACTTTGTAATGAATTCTCTATTGTTTATGAATCTTATTTTGGGGGATGCAACAATTTGTTTCAAAAAGCGCAATACATCATTCAAATCGCTAGGCCTACCCTGGGCATAAAAGGGTCACATGCATGTTTAGGATGCGATATTTGTGTGACTTAACTGTTTATGTGATATGTTGCTTTGAATGAGGACATTTTTAGCCTACTTCTTTTAGAAAATTTTCTAAAAAAAATTCTCCAATACCAAATACAAGTCACTACCAAATGTCCGACCAAAATTCCACGAGTCTTAAGTTTCTCAACCAGAAATAAAATCTTACTATCAAATCCTGAAATATTACTCTATCATCTCAGAAAAGGTAAAATTACTGCTAAGATGGAAAAATGGAAGGGTATCGACATAGAGCTAACTGAGGAGGATTTAAGGATGAAATTACAGTGGCTCAGACAAGAGATCCAGGAAACCAGAAAAAGGAGAATAGAAGTGGAGTTTAGCACCGCAATCACACGAACCGCAAATGCGGCACTAGACGCGGAATTGGCAACAAAGATGACAAAATGTGTTGTTATAGATGAAGAGACAGTTGTTGTGTGGAAGAAGCGCGATGCCCTCAAAGATATAACTGTGATGCTTCAAAAGCCACGTAGAAAGCACTTTTTCTTCAGCCAAGAGGCCAACATCAATGGTCTCGAAGGCAACGGACCTGAAGCTACTGAAGAAGATACTGGGGAGGAAATTGTCTATAGGCCTCCTCTTCAGGGACGGTGGAAGGAAGGAAATGAGAAAAACACCCTCGAAGCATATGAGTTTACCCCCCGTGATTAATGCGACAATCAGAAGAAGAATGGCTTGGGTGGAGGCACATTTTATCTTTTAGGAGCTTTATTGTCTGTTTTTCACTTTCCTTGTAATCTTCAAGAAATGAATGAATGAAAATGAAACTTTCTTTGTATTTGAACTACGTAGGGCCTGAATTTTCCTTCGGAGATACGTAGGCAGCCTTTCAAGGCCCGGCCCCTATCTTTTAAAATTTTTCTTTTCCCCTTCATTCTACAATAAAACATTGAGTTCAGATCAACAAACGCCCAGAGATACAGCAAGAAGACCTTAGCTCAACGCAATTTAACCTTTCCGAGTCACCAACCTCAACATAAAAACGAGCAAATTCCTGCTTGTTCAAAAGTCAGTCCCCATTATTCGTGGGTTAGCATGTTCTCAAACAAAGCAACTTTTATGTGTTTATCTGCTTTCTATGTGATATTTTGCATAATTTGTGCTGAATCAAACTAACAGATTTGCCTTTGAGTTGTTTTTCTCAACAGGTAGTTAGAACTAGTCTGCGTCAATAAGCTGGCTGATCATCCTTATTTCACTAGATCTAAAGGTCCTACAGATTCATTCCTCAATCAAAGTTCACAAAAGGGAAAAGCAGCAATGGGTGATAACAACGAAGAAACCAGCCTTACTGATGTCGTGGTGGCTCAACCCGCCCTTGCTGATCAGAATGAACTGATCCTGCAGTTGATGCAACAAATTGCTGAGATGAGGGTCGAGATGCAGAGAAAACACGATTTGCCTCCTCCGATTTTTGTTGTCAACGCTCAACCAGACGGAAGACCTCCGGCTCAAATTCCCCCTCCTAACGTGGAACAAGCTCAGAACCCGCCTTTAAGCCCTACTCGTAATCCCTCAATCATTGACCTTACCACCCAAAACTGCCATTACGCCTCAGCTTCTTATCAAACACCACCCCCTCCTCAAAATACCAACCTCCAAGCACCACTTCCTCCCCCCAATGCAAACCACTAAATTGGCCTACCCCCTCACAGCCAAAACGCTAATAACCCACACACTTCCCTCCTTCACCAAAACCAATATACTAGCCCCCAGACTTTCCCCCAAAACTATCACGCCCCTTTAAATGGCCAGAGTCCCTCTATTGCTCCACTACTACCACAAAAAACCACTTTCCAAATATCGGTCCCCAATGAGCATGACTCCCATGGTTCGGAGCTCGACCACTATGAGGAGAGGGAGAGAGAGTGGAGGTCAAAGGAAGAGACCGTCAAGTTAGATATGAAGGAGGAAATTAGAAAAGCCATGAAGGAGTTGACCTGCATTCCTGAGGTCGCCGGATTGAGTTACGAAGACTTATGCATTCATCCGAATTTGAACCTCCCGAAAGGGTTCAAGGTGCCAAAATTCGACATCTTCGGAGGAACGGGGAACCCCTTAGCACACCTGAGGGCCTACTGTGACCAACTCGTGGGAGTTGGGAGAGACAAAACTTTGTTAATGCGGCTTTTTAGCCGAAGTCTGAGCGGAGAGGCTCTAGAATGGTTTACGTCTCATGAAACAAGACAGTGGTGTAGTTGGAACGCTCTGGCTAAGGACTTCATCGAACGATTCGCCTACAATATGGAGATCGTTCTTGATCGTTACTCCTTGGAGAAGATGAAGCAGAAGCCGACCAAAAGTTACAGAGAATTTGCATATAGATGGCGAAAGGAGGCAGCTAAAGTTAGACCTCCTATGTCGGAAAAAGAAATTGTCGAAGTGTTTGTGCGGGTGCAAGAGCCCGAATATTATGACAGAATCATGTTGCTCGTTGGAGCAAAATTTGCTGAGATAGTCAAGGTAGGTGAGACTATCGAAGATGGATTGAGAATCGAGAAAATTGCCCGGATCCTCGGGCTTGTTGAAGAAGAAAAGAGAGGATGTGTCCTCTATCTCTTATGAGGGGAGGAAGACCCCAAGGAAATCATCATCATACCAAGGTCGTTCTCGACCTTCACAAAGTTCGTACTCGGCTTGTTATGCACAGGCTGATTACCAAAATACCCCTCATACCAGTTACCAAAATACCCCTCTTCCCAGCTATCAAAATAGTCCCCCTCCTAGCTACCAAACTTCCCCTACTATCTACCAAACTCCCCC
>JAJOOR010002082.1:0-12005 GCA_036250505.1 Solanum acaule | reverse complement strand
AGTCAAAGAAGTTAAGAGTCAAGTCTAGAAGTTAAGAAGCAAGTCAAAGCAAAGTTTCTTAAAGTTTTCAAGAGTCTTTATTAAACGTTTAAACTTCGTTTTAAGGCTCAAGTTTCAAGTAAAGTAAAGAGTAAAGAGTTGAGTTCATTTCTCAAAAGTTATTAGGGGACTAAGTATTCCCAAAGAAGTTTATAAATGTTTTCACATTTGAGCAAGAAAGGAACTATGATTTCCAAAAGAGCCTTTGGGCTAGTTTTTAGAAAAGGGAACATCGATTCCAAGAGAGCCTTTGGGTAAAACCTTGAGCAATTATCTCAAACAAAAGAAAGAGGTCTTTAAAACACATATGAGTTAAAGTATATTTTGGGAGTAGTATTGAGCACTGAATTGGGGACGCGAGTTTATATTAACTCAACTCTCCATATTTTGGGAGTAGTATTGAGTACCTGTAGTCCACCGATATGTCCATGGTTTTTGGAATAGTGGAGATTCCAAATGTGCCCGAGATGCCTCCAATTACCGACGGACATGAGGATAGAATGGAGCAGACATCCGAAACTAAGTCAGAGGTAGAGACTGATAAGGAGATGTTTGAGGAGACTGAGGGAGCTGCAAATGAGGACCTGACTGAGACTAAAGTAGCCATGATAGATGCGGTTGAGCAGGCCTCCCTGGAAAATACACCGTTTGTTGTCTCTAGTGGAACTGGCTCTTCTGGGGTGACTCCGGGTATTGAGACCCAAGTGCAGACCGATACACCAGGCATTGATGCCCAGACAGATGGATCAACTGCTTAGACAAGATCCCTCTTTACCTCCCTCTCTGTATTTACTTTATTTTCACTTTTGAATATGGTTATTTGCAATTGAGGACAAATATTTTTATTTGTTGTGGGGTGAGGCCCACCTTTGTGTGCTTCTATGACTGATGTTTTGATTGTGTATTTGGGTTGTGAGCCATAGTATTGTGTTTTACGCTGCTTTTAGCGGCTGTTTGAGCTTGTGGCTCCTTTTGCTTTAAATTGTAAATGATTTTGACCCTTCCAAAATTTTCGCCAGCTCTTGTATGCACTTGAATATGGTTGTTCTTTAGCAAATTTGAGCCTCAGTTTTGAGAAATATCGATGACTCAAATAGTGCTCACAATCGAACAAACATGAATGTGCGGCTACGATAAGACCAAGTGAAGTTACATAGTTAATATGTGAACTCTTTGCATCTCGTTGTGACTAGCCAATTATCGAATTGATTCTCTTGTGATGAACATTGAACACTAGTGAAAGTGTGGAGTCTTGTTTGACTTTGGTGTCGATGCCTTGTGCGATGAGCTTAATGTGAACCATGCATGATAGAACCTAGAATTTTCCCCGTTGGTCCGATCGACTAAGTAAGGCCATTTTTTGATATGATCTTAGGCAACTTAAAGAGTGTGAGCCAATTTGACATATACCTCCTTTGTGGTCTACCTTGTGAGTGTGTGAACCTCTTTTGAACACCCCTTGAGCCTTAACCTTCTTTGGAAGAAACTTGATGAAAACATGACCTTTCTTAATCCACTACCTATATTCCTCTTGTTTGTGGTTGATTGAATAGCCAAATCAGACCAAAAGCCTAAGTTGGGGGTGTAGTGAAAAGAGAAGGCAAGTCAAGAAGTGCAAGAAAACCCCCTTTTAACCCATGGTGTTGAGAAAAATGGAACAAAAGAAAAGAAAAAGTTGTGAAATAAAGTTATGAGAAATGTAAAAAGAAATGGGGCTCCAAACAATCCATAGAAAGTGAATAATGGGATGACTTATGAGCACTAAAGAAAATGATGAAAGAAGAAGAAAGGGAGTGTTGTGAGCACCACATTTCATGAGGTTGAAAGTCACTGAGCCTAAATGACCATACCTTTGCACTCAGCCCTGTTACAAGCCTTGAAAAGACCTTTTTTATCTTGAGTGAGCTGGAGAAAATGTCGATTGGAAAATATGGGTAAACTTATGGGTGAAAGGATGCATTTTGTTCTTCTTTGTGAGAGTGAGAGTTGCATTTGATTCCAGAACTTTAAATGATTAAACTATTGTGTGCGAATATGGAATCATTCGTTGTGTGAGGGCATTTGAATACCTTTGTTGAGCTTGAACTTGCATTTGAAGCAAGTATAGTGAGCTTGAGAATATTTGATAATGGTGTGTCAGAACTTGAGTCTTTAAGTATACAATTGATCCTTGCATGAGTAAGTTGAGCCTTGTTGTGATTGAGTCTTGTGTAGCACTGTTTGAGACATCCTTTTTGAACTGCTGAACTTGAGTTTTACTTGAGGACAAGAAAAAAGTTTAAGTTGGGGGTGTTGATGAGTCCATAATTTGGACTCATTTAGGGCAATATTTTGATAGAATTAGTGTCCTAAAATGCATATTTTGTCTCAATAACTGATGTAAATCATTAAGTTTCAGGTATTTGGATTGAGAGACAAAACATGGACGCTATCAAGCAAAAAGGAACAAAGCGGCTGAAAGAACGGAGAAATGACGCCCTGAGGATCGCCTAATCCATTAGGTGAGTCACCGAAAGGTCCTAAATCCCGCTGAATGTTCCAGTGTGCTGAGCCCTGAAGGAGAATGTCAAGTCTATGATGAAAAGGAGCAGTCGGCATATCACCGAGCAGTTCCGCGAAGTAGCACTCTATCGCCCAATGCCTCAAAACGTGAGAATGTTGAAGGCAAAAATAGAAAGGCGATGAACCAGACCAAAGGGCGGATCGCCGAGTGTGTCGGCGATCCCAACTAACTGCACCGAATGGCCCTTCGCAGCACAAATTTTCGAACACTATAAATACTTGTTTAAATTGTTAGCTTAGTATCAGACTTTAGAGACAAATTATTATTTTGGAGACTTAGAATATTTTCAGTTTTAGTTCTTAGAGTTTTTGGAGACATGGTGCTTGAACTTGAAGATTTGAAAATTTTCAATTCTAAGAAATTGGAAGTGGGTCTCGAAGAATCTTCATCCTTGACGTGTTTAAAGACTTTATTCATGGTACCCACTTGATGGAAACATTTTTTAGTAACGATTTCTATCTCTTTTTCATGTCTAGCTAAAACCCCAATTCTTGCGGTGTGATTTTGTGAATATGGGTTAAATCTACTATTGGGTGTTGCTTATTGTTGGTATATTCGTTGTTTAAATGTGATTTCGTTTAGTAGTTGTGTTTGAACTTAATGAGATTGTAGTTGCAAATGATTTCATCTTAGTGTTTTTGGCTTACTTGAGAGAGAGGTTTTAAAACTAAGACTACTAAATCGATAGCCGGTGGTTATTGGGTCGTCGTGGGTTCAGCTCGAGAGAGTGAATACTAGGCCCTCTCCCACACTTTTAGCTCGAGAGAGTGAATAGTCTAAGGCGGAGGTTGTGCTTAAATACGGCAACTCGGTGTTTGAGAGAAACCGAGTTGATTAGGGGTAAGTTGCTCGAGAGAGAATTTACCCCCACTAAAGTCTAGCCTAGTTACAAATATTCAGCGATGTACTATCAATTGCATCTACCCAATAGTATCTTTTATCCCATATTCCTATCACACCCCAAGAATCCCGTCTCTCTATCTCGTTTCCTTATATTTTTGTCATTTTTGTTTATTAGCTAATACAAATCCCCATTGATAATTGACGCTTGCGTCACCCCTTAGATTTAGTATGTTTGTATTCGATAATGTTTATAGCTATGACTGATTAGAACTTAATTTTATTTTTCATTTAATTCTCGAAACCACTCCCTGTGGGAACGAACCCAACCCTTGGTTGGGTTATATCACTACACGTGATTGTTGGCACTTGAACCGAAGTAGTGTCCTGATATGTGAAGTCAATCAACTTGTATGCCTTCCCCCGAAATTTTGTCCCCCAATACAATACCTTCCTTGACCATGAAATTACATTTCTCCCAATTGAGAAAAAGGTTTTTTTAGACACATCTTTGCAAGACTCTACCAAGGTGCTCAAGGCACGCTTCTATGGTATCTCTCACAACCGAAAAGTCATCCATGAAGACCTCTATCGATTCCTCTACCATATCAGCAAAAATAGAGAGCATACACCGTTGAAATGTCGCCGGTGCATTACACAATCCGAAGGGCATTCTTTTGAAAGAAAACATCCCATAGGGACATGTGAGGGTTGTCTTTTCTCGATCTTCCGGTGCAATAAAGATTTGACTATAACTGAAGTAACCATCTAAGAAGCAATACCATCAACGACCCGCAAGTCTATCAAGCATCTGATCCATAAAGGGCACAGGGAATGATCCTTTTTGGTCCACACATTCAACTTTTGATAATCCATACATAAACGCCAACCGGTAATCGATCGCATTGGCACAAGCTCCCCTTTTCATTAGGGACCACAGTCATACCTCCTTTCTTTGGAACACATTGGGCGGGACTAATCCACTTGCTATCTGCAATAGGGTAGACAACTCCCGTATCAATCTACTTAATAATCACTTTCTTGACGACTTCTTGCATTAGAGGATTCAACCTCCTTTGATGTTCAATACTTGGCTTACAATCACTAGCCAATTGAATCTTGAGAGTACAAATATTGGGAGGAATTCCCACAATGTCGGCAATCGTCCACCCAATAGCCTTGATAAATCTTTTCAACACACTAACAAGTTCTTGCGCTTGCCATTTAAGCGAATCTGCAACAATAATCATGGGTGAAGTATTATTTGCTCCTAAGCGAATTTAAGAGGGGATTGGGTCAGAATAATTAGGAAAATACCCAAAATCCCCTCTTAAAATAACTGCCGACTCGACCTACGGTTCATAGGTCCACTTACAGACCGTCCTAGTGAGTCGTAGATCAAGTACTGGGACCTAAAATTTTACCCTTTTTCGACGGATCCTATGTACAGTCTGTTGGTCTTCCGACGATCCGTACATGTCATCCGTTGTTCCCAACATAGACCTTCAAAATTTCACTTAGTCTGGGATCACCTACGAGACCTACCTATGACTCGTAATAGAATGACAAACCATACTGATGGACCGTAAAAAGGGTACTGGAACATGACATTTGAAAATTATTTGACTTGCCACCTACGGTTCCACCTACGGCACAGAACTGAACCTACGGTCTGTCGGTACTGACACCAGTTCTAGAAAACCTACAATTTTTCTTATTTTCAAATCCAAGGTGTTACATACAATGAACAAGAAATGTATGTGACATAGTTACAATAATATTATGTTAACGATGATGCATCTCTATCAAGAAACTAGCAACATAGGTGATCAATCAATTTGTTTAAATGATGATTTGACATATTTGCTCACAAAGTCATTGTCAACCTCAATATGCAATGAGTTGATATTTAAGATCGGAATACATCATCTTCAAGAGTTAAGTGATGTTTTAATTAGGGTGAGTAAAATACGTGTTTCACTCTTTTTTTCTTAACAAAGATTTTGTTCCAAAATTGAGTTTTCTTGTAAGATTTTCAATAAGGCATCTAGAAAGTATATTATCAAAATATGTTTACTCTTTTTTTTCATTGTGATTTTTTCTCACCGATTTTTCTTAGTAAGATTTTTAATGAGCACATTGTTTGTTAATTAAACATCCAAGGAAGAATGTTATAAACTATTTTATCAAGTTGGGTATTCTTGATAATTATACAATTCAAATAGATCTCTGATTTATTGATCCACGTAATCTTAAGTCCAATAACCCGACTCATTCAAGTTAACCAAGAATAACTAAAAACAAGTTTGTTCCATGCTTCACATTTTGCTACTAAAGAGATTCAAAATTTATGCTAACAAGCTCCAAAGGACTCCAAATTCAAATTCAAGTCATCTTCTTCTTTCTTTTACATAGGTGAATTCTTAGAAATCTAGCTTTAATTTTCAAACAAATAAATTCTAGTGATTTACAAGTTAGGTAAGATATTTACATGGATCAACAAATGCGTACGACTTATGTACTTAAATATTTCACTTATGTCATTTCATAATTACGTTAAATAAAGAATATTTGTTTACCCTAATAATAATTGTGATTCAATAAATAAAAAAAGACACATTTTTTACTTCAAAATTATTATTAAAATCAAGTAGGGCCCAAAAGATGAAAGAATAACAATTTAAATCATTTTCGATACATTAAAGACATTTTTACCCATTTTTCTTTTTCCAGTTATACAGGCAACTTTTTCCCGTGGATCAAAATGATATGGGAAAAATCATGACCTATTTAAGGATGAAAAACTTTTTTTAAAAAACAACTAAAAGACAGTAAATTATAGGTTGTTGGGGAACAACGAAATTTTTTAATAATAATAAGAAGAATAAGAATATTTGTTATTTAGCAAAATAATAGTACTGAAAATTAGATAAATATTATGACTGTAATATTTTAAGTATTCACAAATAATACTTGAGACATTGTCTTAAGAAACTATTTTAGAAGTGTAAAATGTTTCTCCAGAGTTAAACAAGTTTTTTTCTAATTAATAGAGGATACATAAATCAACATAATTAACGTCAGCAAGTTTTAAAAGAAACAATAAAAGCAAAAGAAAGAAAAAGAAAGAGAAGAACGATAAGAGGAAGAAAGAGGGCAAACAGTAATAGTAACTTTTGCTAAGTTTTAGCTTTGTTGTTGTGGGTATATTTTGCTAAAGCAAAAAAGTGTTATTTATAGGTGAAGGATAATAGTTAAAAGCTAAAACATGCGATCACGTGTGTCATCTCATGTAGAGAACTCTTACCCATATCTTCCTTACGTATGGCGAAAATTTTGGCTAGACTTAGACATTAAGATATCGTAATTACCTTTTCAACAAAACCAACGGCTACGAATTCTAAAAAGAAAAATTGAATTTTCCAAACACTGAAAATCCTTATCATTGGATTAACTTACTCCCCTTTGCTCTGTGAATATATTGTTTAACAGAAACCCTAATATTTATCGTGATAAAATTAATTTCCCGTTGATATCCCTGATAAGAAATAGAATCATTGAATATATTAATTACACGCAATCTTAAGTAATCATAATGTTACTGTTATTATTCAAATTAAAATGGTCACCCCCATCCCCCATAATTGGAATCTACAAGTTAAACACTGGTGGATCCTTTTCTAAACATAAAGGAAAAGATGAAATTAGTGGAGTCAATAGAAACACTAGTGGAATCTGAATTGTGGACTTCTACAAGAGGAGTTATAGCCACAACCACACCATGACTGAATTGAAAGTTTTTCTCAATGACCTAAATCTAGCTCTCACACAGCCTCCTGCCAATAGAAAATGAAACAGTCTCAACTGAGATCTTACAATACTTAGAAGACACACAACCAACTTATAGTTTTATTATTATGTCTTGTAGGTTAATTTTGAAGAAATTACAGAATTCAGTAATCCGCCATAACTTTTGCCAAACATTTGTCCAGATTAGGTTCCAAGCTAACAATGACCAATCAACCATATATCCTACTAACCCCACTAGATGCTATAAAAGATCAAACTAAATGGAGTGCTATCTAGTATATTACTTGGTCAAACAAAAGTGGTATTTAAATTGAAAAGTAATAAGTTGGGCTTCGCTTCCTCAAATTATTGCTTCCGGCTTGTTTCAACTTATTTTGGCTTAAACGGCAAATGATTTTAAGCACTTTTCAACTTTGGCTTCAATTATTGCGTTTGCCTTGTTTCAACTTTGCCAGACACTGAGATAAGTCAACAATAACTTTAAATAAGCTGGTTAAACCAAATTCAAACACTCTCCAAGTCAAGAAGTGAATGTCAAACTACATTCCTAATATTTCAAGAGACATTTGTCATCTTCAGAGACATGTAAAAAACATCGTAAGGGTGACAAAAGACCGAATGAAATAGCTAACAAATCTGCATTATAATTTCAATTGGATTACCATAAGATACAATTTCAAAAAGGTTCTTTCAAAGAAAATGAATACTGCATAATAAGATAGCACTAGATACCCCTATTTCGCAACCAAACCGTGTCAACCAAAACAATTGAGATAAAAGTAATGACAGATTTTTCAAAACAAGGAGAATGTGAACAGAATACTAGTCATTGGAGTTGCATTGCCAGCTCATGATTCCAAAAGCAAATACAACACCAGAATTAATGTCAAGAATAACAAACAAGCCCAAGAAACAATTAAGGAACTTTGGTTGCGGGAGTATGATATGGAACTCAGTCTAGTATGCACCTTTCATCCAGAAACACATCTGGCGGTGATCGCGGATAGTTGAAACAGATCATTCAAACTTTGCTCTTTTTCTAGTTTTACCTCCTTTTGTTTGCATTATAGCACCAGCAGAGGCATAACACCTTAGCTTTTCAAGGATCCTTCTCTCACTGATGCGCAACACCAATGAATAATATATCTTAGGTTCTTTCACCAGACAGCAATAGTTCAAAGTTTTGATATCATCTTCTAGATGGTTTGAACCATATAAACTTTCCCGAATATCTGCTAGTCCCGACAGAGCCACACAAACACCATCTGTCAGCAACATATTGTTGCTCGACTCAACACCTTCTCGAAATAAAACAATATCTTTCTTCGACAAATTGAAGCCCTCAGACTTTTCAAAACCACTGGTGATAGATACTGCAAGATCGAGTTCAGCAAACACTTCCTCTGGCAATAATATTATGTAAAGCAAAATCAACAGCTCAACTTGCGGCTCCCCATCAAATGAAATTTCAAAATATTCTGAATTTTGGCTAACACATCCAGAATAATCTAATTTTCTCCATAGTGATAACCTCCTCCTACTGTAGCGATGTGAAAACCGAGATGAACTCCACTGAAGTACAAGCTCCAGATCAAGGTTCACAATGTCATACTGGTTATCAGGCTCTGCAAATCCATACCTATGTAGCAGAGCAGCATTACCTAAAGACCCATACGTATTGAATACCTACAACGATTACACAGTAAGAGAGTATAATACACTCAAAACTTTCTTACAATTTCATATAAAAGTGAATGTACAACCACAAGATCATCATTAAATAAGTTGTTTACAAACCAGTACGAAATATCAATTGGACAATAAGGGGTTAATTAGTTCACACACTAGTTATATGATTATAACATAGAGATTATTAACATGGTAAATAACAATGAAGGAATTCTTATGCAGTAAAAAATAGCGTAGGGATTGTTATGGGCCCGCCCCTCTACCCTTCTCCACTTAAATACCGGGTTTCGCTTTGCATGGTGTAAACTTTTTATATATGTTTTAATTATTTTGAGTTGCCAATTGTTGTGACTTATAGTACTTTTTATGTAGTTTACAAATATATAAATTTCATTTCAAAAAATTTGAAGATTCCACGCGTGAATTTCCAATCAAACTTAAACTATTTGACTCTCAAAAAACGAAAAGTGTCACATAAATTGGGACAGAGGGAGTATTATTTTAGAAAGCCACTTGCTTAACCCTCTCCGACCATTGCCTCCACTTGGAATTATTTTCTTTGCTTTTCTTTTCATTGTGTCCATATACGATTTCCCAACAAGTTCAGTAGCAATATTTCACCATTTAAGATTGGATGATGAATTAGGTCCAGCTAGTACTATTACTGATGATAATCCATCAAGATTTAAAAAAATCATATGTTGACAGTTGACGCCATGAAAAGAAAAGAACTCAAACCGGACGTAATGGGTCAAAAAAGAGTTAAAACGAATGGGTTTTTAAAAGAACCAAGTAATTTAAAATTAATTTGTAGTAACGGCAACTTTGTGTCAAAATATAATGAGAGGGTGTATTTGAACCAAAAATATGACGAGAGGGGTATATTTAGCCCTAAAGTATAACAAAGGGTATATCAAAACTATTTCTAATAGTACAAGGATATAGACCCTTTTCCATAGAAAATAAATTATTTTGTATAAAGTAAATATGACGTCTGATTGATAATTTAGAAAGCCGCATAACTAATACAGTATTAGTTATGAGGAAATCTATGTAATATTTTATGCAGGATAGAAGGTGAAATAACTAAATACATGAAAAATTAATGTCTACATAACTAATACCTTCATAAAATAATACATAGATTTCTTCATAACTACTCCCTACATTACTAATACCTGGATAATTCTAACCTACTTCCAAACAACTCATAGAATATCACTCAGATTGTCTGATTAGTTAAAAGAAGATATCATAAAGCAGATGTTTCCGTTGCATCTATTTTTCAGCTATTCCCTTGCCCAAGAGGAGGAAAAATATCAGTTATTATTTCTCCCCTTCTTTACTTCTTTAAACGGTTGATAGGTAATTTTGTATTTTGCAGTGGGATGATTCATGATAAGGAACTGTCAGCATACTGGCAGGATCTAATTCATAATCAAAGTAGGCTTTCCAACTTCAACTAAACAAAAGATGAAAACCTTGCTCATCTGTGTGACACAGTAGCTGCAATTAGAAAAACAATTTCAGATTTAAGATCTCACCTCAGCGCCAGCTTCGACCTTTTTCACCATGATCATTTCCAAAACTATAAGATCATCCTCAGAAGCTGAAGAAAACTCCGAGTAACTCCCGCTAATCAATTCATCCTTTGAATTAACCTTGGTTGGTTCATTGTCGTCATTTCCAAGCTTGTCGCTGTGAGCATCATCATCCAATTCAGAATGAGAAGACTCCAAGTCACTCCTTTGGAGGCATTCACCTCCTGAATGAGTCTTATCATTTCCGTAATTTTCATTGTCACAATCATTATTCAATTCAGCATAAGATGTAAAGTGTACATCCTCAGCACCAGTTTTGTGATTAAACCTGCACATCAAATGTTTTTTGGATTGAGAGGAACCCTTCAACACAACAAATCAAGACTGCCATAATTTTATAGCACCGGTGGAAGAATACAAAATCAGCTGGGTTCATCAGTTTCAAGGGAAGTTAAGAGAATTTAATTGTTTAATAAGGTAGCTACATGCCCTTAAATGAAATGTGTATCAGAGGTCATAGAGAAAACAATCATTCTGCACTAGAGTGCTCTCCCGCTGGAGCCTCTATGAGTTCATTGGTCAAGACATTGATCCAACAAGTAAAAATTAACCAACTTTTGATGAGTTACTGAACTCCTAGCACATAGATATTCTAGGTTACAAGAGGATCCACACGCATCAAGCTAAAAAGTCTCTGAAACAGATCCATACTGGGAACCTTTGCCAGTCGGACCAGAAACAATTTTAAATAGCAGTAAGGCCGGATGCTCAGTTGGTTTTTGTACAAAGTTAGGGTATTACAATTGAGTTTGCATAGTAACTTACTGCTTCACTTAGAATATCAGTCAAATAATCCTTTCGATAGGTCCATGGACAAGGATGAAGTTATAGAAACCCTAAGAAGACCGTCGTTAAGGTCTCAAGCTAAGGAGTTGGAAGGCAAGGTTGTTGGGCTTCGAATGGGAAATCAAAAAGATGCCTATCGTGGAAGAAGAGCCCAAGAACGAGACCAATAATTATGGTGAAGAGTGAGTTGAGACCAAGAATCATGGCAAAGAGTGTGTAAGTGCTACATATATTTTATAGTCCAAGTTCAATCCCAAGAGGAGGAGGATTAGGCCCACATGGAGCCCCAAATGAGTTGAGAGAATCTTGCCCCCAAGGAGCTACAATTCACGCCTAAAGTGGAGCAAATAGGTGTGTGATTTTTGGTGAAAGTTTGGCAACTTCTATTTCGTTAGGCGAGAATTTTGATATTATATTTACATGTTTATCTAGTTTAAAGTTTTGTAGTTAGGTTTTTACTATTTATTATTTCCATAGAAGTAGGATTTGAATTCCAGCTATTTGGGATAGGTTTGCATTTTGTTCCTTTTTTCAAGATAACACATCATTATCAATATTATCGAGAGTTCTTTTTACACCGTTGTATTTGGCCACTTGGGATTTATCTTACAACCTTACATGACCAATTCTTTCAAGAGGTATGATTAATTCTTAACTTGATATCTTTGACTTCTATT
>JAJOOR010002081.1:0-52069 GCA_036250505.1 Solanum acaule | reverse complement strand
TCTCAATTCGAATGGAACACTGTCTTGTAGAGTCCCACAAAATTTTAATATCTATAATAATATTTTTAAAAAAATTATTCGGTTATAGTTGATTACTATTTGGTTATAACACAGACGTCATTTATGTCATATCTCTCCACACAAGTGGTTGTCCTTTTGTTAGGTACAAATTTATTGCATATCTTTTGTACGTAATCTTGACCGGAAAATAACTATCTCCGTTCATTTTTGTTTGTTTATTATTGTAAAAATAATTTTTTATATTTAATTGTCACTTTTAATATATCAACAACAAACAATTTATTTTGTATGGTATATCTATATAAGTTATTATGTCAATAGACTAGTAAATGAGAACGTAAACTTTGTTTAAATTTACCTACTAAATTATCTTGTGAACTATGAGTACTCGTAAGTAATTTTTTTTCTTCTCTTCTAACAATGGGGCCCACGTTATAATTAAATTTCTTTTTGTATTTAATGGTCGTTAATTTTTGAATAAATGAGTTCGAGATAAATAGTTGACATGATAAGTAGTATCGACTCTTGGATGAAGCAGGTAATAAAACAAATTAAAAAAGTATACTTAAAAAATAATATTTAAGACCTTTCGTTATAATTTGACTTCAGATCACTAAATTGATTAAGCCGCCCGTGATGATAAGTCTAAAATGTTGCTAGTTTTGCATGACTGGTCAAATTATAATTGTTAGCGTGATAGGATCTAAGTAATTAACTTTTTTCTTTTGACAATTTTTCTTTTTTCTGGAAAAAGGAAAAGCATGAGGACTTTACTTGCATCTCCCATTAAAACTATGATTTGGGTCCCTCTTTACATCTCAAATATTACACCAAGAATAATACTAATAATAAAAAAAGGCTAAATAAAAAAAACTCAAATTGTAATTGTAAAAAAGTGAGAAAGCATAGTTTTGTGGCCACCATATCAATAAATTAGTGGAAGTTTGGCACCATAGAACTAAATCACTACTTCAAAGAAAAGATACTCTTATCTCTTTCTTTTTCATTTTCTACCTTTTTCTTATGAAACCTTTTATGCGAAAGATGCTCATATATTATCAAACATTGATTGGAATGTACTGCAGTGGTGAGAATATTTACTCTTTAATTAGAGGTCTCGAATTTGAATCATGGATATGAAAAAAATCTTGTTGGGAGTGTCACTCTCGAATGGGCTATAAAGTGCGCGCTTCAAATTTAGTCAAGACTCCAATATGAATTCCAGACACTAAGTAGGTAAAAGAAACGGGATAAGGTACAAGTACTCCTAGACTATGACTGAAATCTCAGTGACAGACCTTAACTAAATTAAGGTCCTACATGATACCTTTTGACTTACATGACACACTCTGTAACTCCATTTCATTGAGACGTGTTGGAGATGTTTGGAGACCACCACGTAGGAAAAAAAAAAGTGTACAAAATTACAAAAAAATGGGTTCGGAGGTAATAGAACCTTAGTTTAGTTAAGATATGTTTCTGAGATTTCTGTCATAGTTTAGGAGCGACTTCTGTTTTATTAAAAAAAAACAAGGATGCTCATATTATATATATATTCTCTTTCGGTATGATTGATATTTTTTTGCACTTTAAAGCTTTTTCGAATCATCAAAGGGTTAGTTCGTTTATGACATGGCCATATGTGAAATAATGTTTACCTTTTACTTTTTGTCCTCAAAATATTATTTAAAAAAAGAACCCCTTCAATTGGGAATTTTCTTCTCTTCTTTTTTTTCCCCATAGAAAAGTGACACAAAGTGGGAATCTTAATTTTTTGTGGTGATTTAGTCAATTGAGGAAGAATTGTGTGTCGATGATGAAGTTTGATCCTCTTTTTTCTTTTTCCTATTTGAACCTTTTTGAAGCATTAAGGAGGGATGTGGCTAATGCTAGAAATAGCACTACAAATATATAATGGAAAACACATATGTCTTGGAATGATTCTTAAAGTCCATCTGTTATTATTAGTGTTGTATAAGCTTATATTGACTAGCTAATATTTACTAAATGTGTAGAACGCCTTTTTTTTATTTGTGTGAACTAAATACGTGAAACTTATCATACATAATAGACAGATAGTAAGACTCTAATATAAGACTATATCTATTTAAAACCAACCGTTGTGGGAAATTTAAAATCAATCGTTGTGAAAAATATAAATTGAGATTCAATATCGAATAAACGATAGAAATTTATGGTTCGAGAATATTCTTCTTGGTTGATATAAAATTGGTGTCACACATGTAATAGGATAAAATATTAGTCAGGAAAAATCATTTTTCAATAGTATATATTCTCCTCAAAAGCTTTGGGCCTGATCTTTATAGTATATAGTTAAGATTCTTTTCTTCCTTCTTTCCCCTTTTCTGTTCTTATTCTTTAATTTATTCTAATTTTCCCACTTCTCATTTACTCCATTGATTATATATCTAAAATACTTCGAGGGTGCATGTACAAATTTATTAGCTGTCCGGCAAATAATTTGCTAAAAAGTGTGATATATATATCTAAGATTGATTTTTATAGAAAATCATTATTTTTTTCTGGGTCGGATTCCATCAACAATTAAATTAGTGTTATACATGTTATGTTCACTTTTATTTCATCCATTTCATATTACGTGGTCACCCTGATACACCATTTTAAAAAACATAAAAAAATATATATATTTTACTAAACTAATCTTAATAATGATGTTTTGTAATTTTAAATTTGGCTACTACGATTATATTTGGTTATTCAATAATAAGAGAGTAATATGGGGAAAAAGTAATAAAACTCTCTAAATTTATTAAATGGATAAGTAAAATGAAATATCTATTTATGGCATAAATATAAATGCCAAGAAACGACTCTAGTTAATAATTAAGGTAAATTAGAAATTAAGTGATAAATTTTATTTTATTTTTTAAAATTAAATAAATAAAAATAATATAGTGAACCAGTAAAAATGACGGAGAGCGCGCTATGACATAAAAGAAGATAGCATCATAACAAGTGTTTGATTTTCACTGTGTTTGAAAATATAAGTGCTCTCTCGCATTCTTTAAGTTTCATTGGGTCTGTGGTTAACTTTCTTTGGGAAGTTATTAGTGCATTTGCCATAATGGCAAAAGAATAAATTCGGCGAATGTGAACATTAAATGGACACATTAACATATATTCCTTAAATATAACTTAGCATTATAATCCATTTTATATGCTGATTTAGGAACAAATCGGAACAACTTATCTTCTGATATATTAGTACATTTAAGATTCTAATTATCAACACAAAAAAAAACTTATTAGACTACTTATGAAGATTATGGATTCTTTACTCATTTGATTTGAAATGATGTGATGCTTAACATATATACATATTTGAAATTTGTTTCGAAATTTATAAAACCTCTATGTTTCCTATATGTATACCTTTTAACATAAGAAGTAATATGATTATCTTTCGGCTTTATAAATTTGTGATTAGTTTTATATTTTTACCAAAAACAGACGAAAAATAATTCCCAAGAATTTTTACATTTTTTTGTTTAAGTTGTAAAGGATTCAATTAACCCATTTACATCTATGGAAGATACATTCATTAATGAAAAAAATTGATCAAGAAGGACTCTTTCCATGAATTTAAAATTTGAGAGGATATTCTTTTGATCTTTCAAATTATTTAAATGAATGAATACAAGAGATGCAAGATTAATAATTCAATATAAGTAGACAGATAAAATTAATTGTATGATGAAATAAATAATAATTAGTGCAATCTCCAGTTAGCTAACTATGCTTGGTCTTACATGTCAAAAGATGTTGTCATGAAAGGTATCAACACACTTGGAACTTGTATTAATTTAATACTAAATATTTAATTAGTATCCATCTTAATAATTAAATATATAAATTTCATTGCCTTTAAGTAGGAGATTGCCAACCTGATAATTTAATTTAATAAAGAAGGATGCTCATGGCATATGACGTTTTAACCAATCATAATATTAAAAGCAAAGGAAAAAGGGGAATTAATTTAATGTTTAAGTCAAGATCGAGAAATTAATTAATTATTCTTTTTTATTATTATTCTCACTTAAGATTTGATAGTGACTTCTTTGCTTTATTCTTGTTTGGAATCATTTTACTTGGACGATCTCTTTCCATTATTTTATAATCTTGGTGTTAGTTGGGTGATTAGCATTTGTCATTTTAAATAAACTCATAATTAATTAACAAGTGAAGTATATATATATATATATATAATACTTCCTCATCCAATTAAATGTGACAACATTTGATTGAGTACAAAGTCTAGAAAATTTATTTGACTTATTTATACATTGTACAAGTAAAAACAAAAAGATATAAAGCACAATTGTATTTAAATGTTTAATTAACCAAAGGTTCATATACCCCTTCCCCACTTATAATTTTTTTTCAAAAAAAAACTTGTTCACCTATACTTTAGTTTTTTTAAATAGATAAGCATTATATATTGGAGCATTGACATCACAATTATGCTATTTGAAAATTCATCCTTTCTTGTCTTTAAATATTTTTGGTAGGTCAAAAAGGGAAAAAAATTAATTTCAAATAATTAATTTCTCTTAAGATTGCAATTAAAGTGAAGGGTCAATTACTCTAACCCCAACCTTCCTACCTACAGCTGGTTGATACCTTATACTATCATCATGATTTATGGAGAATAAATGGTGAGAAGTTATTCTAATATCCTTTCCAAATATGTCATTATCATGGACCTTGTTAGGGGCGGGCATAGTTTGGGCCAAACACAAATTCAAATTTAAATTCGATTTATTTTAAATATGTGGTTTGAATTATAGATTGAGCTTTGAATTTTATTTTTAAGATAATATCTAATTTTTATGTCTTATATTTAGGTCTATTCAAATTATATGTGTCAAATATTAATAAGTTCAATTTCCAATGGTCTAATAGATTAGTATCCTACAGCTCTATTCATTATAGTATAAGTTTCAATATGGAATATACAATATAGATGGCAAGGCGACATTAATTTTTATTAGATGTAGAAAGTTATACATTTTAAGGAGTATACTGTTAGATGAATTGAGGTTGTTAATTATTATGACCTACTTTAAAAGCTTAAATTTATAATTGAAATATTAAATAAGTTAAAATCAAACTTAAAAAATCCAATCCAATCCAAGCTTAGTTGGATCGAATTTTGGCTTGTAATTTCTTCAATATGAAAATTAAAGATTCAAACAATTTTTTTTTTTATATCTAATCCAAAAACCAACTATCCAAACCAAAATTTTCATATATACTCAGAACATTCACCCTGACTGGGGTGAATTTAAAATCTAAAGTTTATGAGTTTTTATAGTGAACTTTAGTTAATATAATAATAACTGATTTCATAATCAAATATTTATAAAATATAATAAAAATTTTTAATACATATATATAAATAAAAGTTAGTGAATATGTTTTACTAATTTATTATAAGGTAGCTTGGTTTTCTAGAACCCACAATAGCCAGCAACTATTTTCGATAATGCAGGCCTTCTACACATTTTATTCTTGGTCGTTGATACATACGTAATTGACTGACTAATAATGCATAAATTATTCTTTTATTTATTTAATTATTTATTTGTAACTGTTTTCATGTGTAAGCAGCAATTAAATAAAACAGAATACTTTTCTTTTGTCAAAAGGAGAAGTGAATTATAGTGCCCAACATGCAACATATGTATAATGTTGTTTAATTAATTTGTCAAAGCTGGCTTAGGGAATAGTCATTTGGAGGAGGCAATCAAAACTTAAAAAATACTTATTGAACTGCAAATCAAACTAGAAACAAAAAAAAAAAAACAATTGAAAAGCCAAACTCAACACATAATAACAACATTAGTGGCAGAATCAGGATTAACGAATGATTTGTAAAGTTTATATGAAGGACGTTCAAAATTAAATATATTATGGACATTACATAATTTTGCAATGAACGAGTAACAACATCATTATTAAGCCTCTTTTGTAAAATAACTCCATGGACTTTTCACATATCTTTAAAAAGAATGTATCTATTTTCTAAAAAACCACAAATTAGTATTCCTTTTCTTTCTTCTACTTGACTTTGTTGCTTTTACTTTAAGGAAAGAAATGAAAGGTGGGATATATAGTTTGATTAATCTTTCAACAAACCCCAAGGCAAAGATAATGTCTATGTAAAGCTTTAATTTTCAACAACGTTTACCTTTGAAGTTTCAAAGAAATTAAGCATAGGGTGCCACAATAGTTGTGCCCACCAATAATGTCATTTAAAGAAACAACGTGACATGAATTTGAAAAGTCAATAATCTAAAACCTTAAAAAGAAAATGATCAATATTTTATTTTATTGCTAGCTGATTTGACCAGTTGAGGAAAAAAAAAAGAGAAAAGAAAAAGAGATTGAAAATATAGAAATTAACAAGAACTTCTACACGAGTTGTCGGCATTTTGTCTAAGGTAGAAAAGTAGTACTATTATTTTCTTGTCTCAAATTATTGATTGTGATTTTTAAAAATATTTATTTTAAATAATTATTTTTAAAAATATTTTTTAATAAAGAAAGATTATACTATATTAAAATAAAAATATGGAAAAAATAATCATTAAATCCTCTTAATTAACATACTTCTTAAAGACGTGTATAAGAAAAATATGACAAATAATTTGAGGAAATAGTATCTTATCAGATGGCGTAATTTGATTTTTAGAAAAAGATTCTAAAAATAATAGTTGTATAGTTTAGTCAATATGTATCATTATGCTTAGCACAAAGTATTATCTCAAAATATGCATTTGACATTATATATTTTTAGTTATCATCTTAAGTCAGAATTGAACTTGGCTAACAACCATGCACGTGTCACTAATTTTTAATATCAATTCTTATCATGATTATTATGTCATTACAAAACCATTAAGTTCATCTTTTTTATTACAAGTAGTACACAACTCTATGATTTTTTTTTAATCAACAAAAGAAAAAGAAAAAAGAGAACACGAACTGAATGGTGCACTATGAGTGCAGGTGATTTTTTCCCTTTAAAAATATTTATTAATAAAAAATAAGTGGGTGGTCCGTACAGAGACAGGAATCAGTTAGGACTAGGGACAAGGTAGCAAAACAGGGAAATCCGCACATGAAATATAAATCTAAATGGGTCCCACTTCATACTACCTTTTAATGCCCTCCCATCAAACGTGGCAACACACTTTCTATCCATTTTAAGCTAGCGTTTAGCAATAGATATTCAAATATTTTGGCAAATATTATTTGAGTAAAAATTTGGATGAAATTTCAGTTTGGTCATAGTATTTAGGAAATATATTTCACTTTTTTTTTTAAAGAAATATGATTTATATTTATAAATTTTAAAAATTATTAAAATTAACATATGTATTACATAGTACGTGATTTTGTTATGTGAGCCAATTGTTCGTCATTTTCATTAACAATCATATCATCACTTTCATATTCACTGAATATTTCATCACTATTTTCATGTTCATGTAAAATATTATGTAAAACAACGCAAACAACTAAAATAGAGGCAGCGACTGTTTCAATAATGGTTCTGTTGATGCCATCAAACAGCAGAAAAAAGAAAACAAGCAGCATGGCGGAGATGGTAACTCAAAGTACTCAAAAATTCTAAGAACAAGAAAGCACAAAGGGAGAAAACACCGACAAATAACAAAGCCACGTTAAGGCTGGTCAAATAGATTCAATTATGCTTATTATGTCATTCACACTTTTAACCCATGTCATATAACAATGTGTAATTAGATGATGAAGTTTCTTGGGAAAAAAAAATCAATTTGAAGGAAAATATTTTATTTATAAACTCAGAAGTTCTATATGTTTCTATATATTGAAAATAACTAATAATATTCATATTTATAAAAATATAAATCAAAATTAAACTAGGACTATAAATTACTTTAACTAACAAATTCTAGTTAAACCCAAAGAAAGTCATAAATAACAAATTTTAATGATAGTCATTAAAATTAAACCTAATTATTTATGGTAGTAAAAAGAGGTAGAATACAAGATGAAGAGATTTGAAGGGGAGTCACACGTGGGACAGTGTGGGTTGCACCTTAGAGTAGAGAAAAGGAAAAAGACAAATAAAAATTTAATTAAAGAAAACCCACCCCTCACGTTCCCAACGAGGCCCCTCTCGAAATCATCATTATTAGTAGTATTGTTTTCATAATAAAATAGGAGGAAAAATACAAAAAAAAAAGGGAGAAAAAGGACATGAAGAATAATGTGGTGTAAGGGTGGCGTGGGCATCTGATGAACGTGGCATAGACCCCAAAATGTCAGTTACTGCACCTAATAATTAATCTCACGTACCTCTCTTTCCACGAAAATAAGGACAAGTACACCCTCTATCTTATTTTATTCATATTCACCGCAAAAAATAAATAAATTAAGTTTTATAATAAAATATCTAATATATATCGAAATCCTTAATTCTTGTAAATTTTAACATTTCACATGGGATGTTCACATTAAATATTCGTAACATGTTGAAAAGTATTATTTTTTTAAAAGTTAAAAAGAAAAGATTTGATCAAGTAGATACGTTAGAAGGACTTATTTTAATTATGGAAAAATATTTTTAATCAAAAAATTTGGCCAGGATGATATTTTATTTATGTTATTTTACTTTTTTAAACATATTTCTTCTTTCAACTTTAATACTTTTTAACTAAAAATGAAAAAAAGATCAGTTTATTTTAAAATAAAAAAAAATTATAATTTTTTAAATTTTTTGGCCAAATTTTCCCTATAAATTTACTTGTAGAAAAGATCCAAATATAGTGGGTGATTTCTTTTTGTTTATGGAGAAGATAGTGGAATTTTGAGAAAATCAAGGACAAGAAAGTAGAAGCAGAAAGATGATGGACAAATTTAATGCATATTTCTTTAGTTACACTTTGCACGGGAATTATAAATCCCACTATACAAGGCATTCAAATAGGAAAATTTGACAATATTAAGGTATTTTTTATACTCGTAGCAAATAAAATTTAGTGTAAGACACGTAAATAATAAATATTGTTCTCGAAGATACATTCACTCTTTTGGTGGTAAATTTTCCTTGGAAACTACTCTCTCTATCCCTAATTACTTATTTACTTTTGAATTGACACACCTATTAAGAAATCAATTCATGACATAGTGAGTTTACCATTTTACCCCTATTAATTATGAAGTGGATGAAATTTTTTGCTTTTTCAAAGTAATTAGTCATTTAATTGAGGGTATAATAGATAAAAAAAATTGTCCTTTCTTAATTTGTCAAAATAAACAAGTAATTAGGAACAATTATAAATGAAAAAGTGCACAAGTAATTAAGGAAGAGGGAGTAATTAGTAAAAGATGATCTTGCAATTATGATTCTTGCGAAGTAAGTTTAAAAAATAATATTCTGTCAATTCAAGAATATTCGTACATTATTGATTTTGCATATTTAAAAAAAAATTATAAATAAAAGAATAATTTTATTATATTTTCCTTTGAATATGATATATTATTCATTAATTTAATAAAATTGATCAATATTATTAAATATCCTATAATAATATAGTGGAAAACTATTATTAAACGGGAAAAATATCATTGTTTAACTTGAAATTTGGTTGTACAAGATTTAAGACTCTAGCTATGATATTTGATACAAGAAGGAAAGTTTCACTAAGATCTATAAGTTAATATTACAATTTACAACAATAATGAATTTGGTGTAATTCCATAAAATGAGAGATCTACTTTTAAAAATTGTAATGTATAAGTAATTTTATTCCTATATTATGCGAGTTGAAAAACATGTTACAATCAATTGAGGAAAAAAAAGAAGAAGAAGAATCAATAACATATAATAATAAAAGGGAAAATTACTTATATACACACATTTACTAGCTTAATATCCATTTATTCTTATCTTTTTTTAAAATTTCAAAAATTCCTTAATTCCCCCAATTCATAAAATCTTCCGGATACATAAATATTTCACTCCTATTTTCACCCTACAACCACATTTCCACTCCCCATTTCACTCCTCCATTTTATTCCTAAATTCTTTCCACTTCTTTAGCAGTTACAAATTTCAAATTCATTTTGATTTTCATAAGGTGTCTCTCAAGTTTATCAATTAATCTATTTTTGAATTTCAAATCTTTTCTATTTCTAATCAATGATTTCAAATTATTCAAGAGGTAGATTTCTTTCCATCACTTCAATTTTTGATTTCTTTTATTATTATTTTTAAATTTTTTCATCTTAAAAAATAAAAATAAAATTACCTCCGCCCCCTGCCCTCATTGAAATCTTGTTGAATCTTTGCAATTTTAGTTAATCAAATTGTCGTTGAATTTTTTTATTTTCTTTTAATGTTTCTACTATTGAAAAACGTCCCAAAAAAAGAAGAAAAAAGTTGGATCTGCATTGCAAGGTCATCACTATCAAAGATACAGATTTTTAATGTATATCATTTATTTTGAGTCTTAAATTAGTCTTTGATAGTTTTATCATTGATCTGATACATCACTGCTACAATAACCTTTGTTTTATGCAATGTATAATGTTCATACTTAAGGTATTGATACATAACTTAATGTTGTTGAATCTTTGATTAGTGTTTATTATGTTCAATATAAATGTGCTTGATACATAAACTTTGGGTTATTTATCACACACACAAAAAAGAAGCTATTTTGAATCAATTACATGTATAATGTATTTTTATTTTATTTTAAAATATAGTATTTCTCAAACAAAATAAGATACATAATGTATCATACACTAATTTTTTTGTTATGATACGTAAATTCAAATTTATATTAAATGTATCTAATACATAACAATTACCAAACAATAATGTATCGATCTCAAACTTAAAATCTTATGGGTAACACTTTCTTCTTTAATGTATCTAGTAGAAATACAACACTTATCAATTTAAATTAAAAGGATCTTCTTGATCTCAAACAAAATAAGATACCTAAATAATAATGTATCATGCACTAATTTTTTAGTTATGATATGTAAATTCAAATTTATACTAAATGTATCTGATACATAACAATTATCAAATAATAATGTATCGATCTCAAACATAAAATCTTATGGGCAACAACTATTTCTTATTTAATGTATCTAGTAGAAATACAACACTTATCAATTTAAATTGAAAGGATCTTCATTATGTATCTTCTCAGAAATTTTGATAATTTTGAATCAAAATTGAAAGAATCTTCAACGAATTAAGAGAATAATTTTGAAACTCAAAATATTCAACAATTTTGAATCAAAACGAAAAGGATCTTCAATAAACTGGAGAAGAATTTTGAATCTCAAAATTTTCGTCAATCTTGAATCAAAATCGAAAGGATATTCGATGAACTTGAAGATTCAAAAAAGAAATCGTTTGTCCAACAACAATTCTATCACTTTTGCATCATTCATAACTCACCTCGCTTATCCAAAATTTCGACAAAAGTTTTTATGAAACAGAGAGAACGATGAACAAGAAGAAATTTAATTTTTGAATTTTTTGGTTTGTTACACTATAGGATTTTGAATTCTTGACAATAATTTGGAATGAGGGATCTTAATTTGATTTTCAGCTTTTTCCCCCCTTAATTAGTGCAATAAATGGATACTATGAGATCTTAATTTGATTTTTCAGCTTTTTTCCTTAATAAGTGCAACAGATTGATACATAATATATCAACAATAATGTATCCGAAATGCCTAAAAAATATGGGATTTATGTAATTACAAAAATAATAAGGATAGAAGGTAATTTAGGTTTTACAATATAAGTTATACATAATAAAATAATACTAACTAATAGAGGACTCAACTATTTTTATTTTTCGTCATGGTAAGTCTGTCACATCTTTCTTTAGATTATTTGTGGTTAAGCCCTTTATATATTTGAATTATCATCTCAACTTTGTTTTTTTCATCTTAGTTACCACTAAGGTCACTTTACCTTATTTCAAATATCATCCTAGTAAATTTTATCATTTTGATATGTCACACATTCATTTCAACTTTCTTATTATCACAATTTTTATTTTTACATGTGTGAATTCTTGATCGACAAGAAAATATTGGTCGACTTAATGCTTATTCCTAAAAGTTGAAAAATATTTGTCAATTTTACCATAAATAATTTTGCACAAATTTACTAAGTTCCTTAACTAATTTACTTTAATTATAATTGTATATTCTTATTCTATTTTTATGTTACATCTTTCACTTATTTTTATTATTAAAACTAAATACAAGCACCCACAATTGCATTATTCAAAAATAAATGTTTATACATTCAAATCTCATCTAAAATAAAATTTTATATAAATATATTTTTAAGGTAAAAATAAAAAATAAGACATATTACCCGTTATAACAAGCCCATGCGATCTTATGATGCAATCTTTTTCGTTTACCACTAGAGTAAATATCGTGATTCTATAAATAAGCATCCTTAAAACGTAAGATATTAATTTTTCAAATAAATTAAGTAAATGAAGAGTATTTAATTAGTAAGTTATGATAATGATGTAAAATCTCATCCATCCCCTAATTTTACTAATTTTCAAATAAGCATTTAATACTCTTTTCTCTCTCTACAACTTCTTTTTGACTTTCCTGTACCCCACTTTCTCTCTCTATCCACAAAACCAAACGCTTAAATAAAAGCCGAAACCCCATTCTTTTTCTCTAGTCGCCACCTCCAAATCTCTCTCTTTCTCCCTTTTCTCTCAACAGCAAAAAAATCCATTAGCAGAGTTATTTCAATGGCAGTTGAAGCAAGACATCTCAATCTTTTCACTCAACAACAACAGCAAATGGTTTCGAATCAAGGGAATGGGTTTTCCTACAATACCCAAATGGGTGGTTCTTCTCTTTTGCCGTTACCGACGGCTGAGAATAGTTTTTTGCCGTTTCATCAGAGTTTGATGTGTGATTCCGTTCAGCCAAAAACGTCGGTGAATACTGATAGTGGTCTCACTTTCAATCTTCCCACTACTGTTAACGCTACCACTGCTGCCGCTGTAGCGGCGACGAGGAAGAGGTCGAGGGATTCGTTAAATCAGTTTAATACTTGTAATAATACGTCATTTGTTGGAGATGACGTTTTGCCACTTCTACAACAGTATCAGTGTGATATTGATCGGATAATTTCGATTCATGTAAGTTTTCTGATGAATAAATTCAATTTCAATGCCTTTTCCTGTTTATTGGTGTTTTGGGGCTAATTTGAATTTTTTTAATCTTGTGTTTTACAGACTAAGAAAGTAAGGATGGAATTGGAAGAAAGGCAGAAACAGCAAGCGAGGTTGTTGGTGGCAGCAATCGGAGAAGGTGTATCGAAAAAACTGAAAGAAAAAGATGAACAGATTCAAAGAATGGGTAAAATCAATATGGTTCTTCAAGAAAAAGTGAAAAGTCTGTTCGTTGAGAATCAGTTATGGAGGGATTTAGCACAAACAAACGAAGCAACAGCCAATTCCCTTCGCAACAACTTAGAACAAGTATTGTCCCACGTCGGCGACGAACGAATCTCCGCCGGCGGTAACCTCACCGGAGCAGCAGTTGAGGAAGACGCCGAATCCTGCTGCGGCAGCAGCGACCACGGGGCAGCGGCGGAAGAAGAGGATGAAATTGAAGGCAGGCGCACTATAGTCGGAGAAGCGCAGGATAACAGGATGTGCAAAAGGTGTGGTGAGAGGGAATCATGTGTTCTGCTATTGCCATGCAGGCACCTTTGCCTGTGTGCTGTTTGTGGATCAAGTTTAGTCCATACATGCCCTGTATGCAACTCTAACATGAATGCCACTGTGCATGTTAACATGTCTTCTTGATCAATCAATCAAAAATCAAAAAAAGAAAAAAGAAAAAGAGATTAAAAAAATTCTAGGAAGAGGAAAAAAGAAATCATAGAATTTTATTGATGTAGAGATAAATTTTAGAATTTTTAGTTTGTAAATTTCTTTAGTAATTGTGAAATGCAAATTGTCCATTCTTTTTATCTCCATATATGTTCTTAATTCACCATTGTCATATTGATGGTATGGGAATTCGATAGTTCAATTGTGTACCAAAGTTCTTTCAAAAACAATTTCGTTATGTACATTCTATTCTCTTCCGATTTTTATCGAAGGAAGTAAAAAAGTAAAGGTGTGTATGGTGGGATTAAACATAAAACATAAAGTAACTTTTAGTTCTTGACTTTGATAGGGAGAGATTATGGGTTACTAGTTTTAATGAAATGAGCAGAAAAAGCAAATGTTACGTGCCAACTTTTTGCCAAAGAATCCCCTACTTTAGTGATTGCTCACACATTGTGGTCCGTATATGTGTATTGAATTAGCTACTGTGATAATATAAAGAGAGACACTTCCTTTTGAGAGGTTTGGTGTTCGTTTGGAATTTTGCCTGCATAAATGTTAGTCTCTTACGTATAATAATAGTCGTAAGGAAAAATCGTTTTAGTAAGAAAGTTTGGTGAGAATTTGATTAGAATGATAAAATAACATATTTCACACTACGTTATTTTACCTTTTTGAACATTTTTATCTTTTAATTTAATATCTTTCAATTAAAAAATAGAAAAAAGATCAGTTTATTTTAATATAAAAAAAAATATTATTGACTTCTTAAATTTTTGGTCAAATTCTGACAAAATTTTCTGGCTATTTAGAATTACCCATTTTGATCTAATACTCCCTCTGTCTCATAAATCATTTCATTATGAGTAAAATAGACATTTTACAGTTAAATTGTTAGTTAATATAGTCACTCATTTTGAGACAGACTAAAAAGGAAAGTAAGTCACATAAATTGGGTCAGAGAGAGTAATACTTGTTCATTTTATGAAATTAATTGATAATTTTATACTAGTTCCTTAATTACCTTATAATTATTTCTTTATTATATTTTTTTAATATTTAAAGGATGATATAGTAAAATTATCTTTTTATTTATAATTATTAATAAATGTGTAAAGTAAATAATGAACAAATATTATTGAAGAGAGAGACTATTAGTATTACTGCTACTATTTATTTGCTTAGGTGAGATGTCAACCTATTGGAAAATAAAAATAAAACAAGATTGTATTTTTACTTAATTTTAGTTTTTTTGTGCACTAGTACGTAGTACTAGCAAAAGCTATTCAAGAAAAAAAAAAACAAAGTGGACCAAATACAAGCAAATCCCCCTAACTTTGCAGGCATATATAGTGATTGTGAAAACAACTATTTCTGACTAATAATTTAACTTTACTTTTCTTTTTTTATGTCCTAACTTTTTGCTATATAATTAAATTAGGTTTCTCCTACACCTTAGCTATCCTTTTAAGTTATTGTCACCTTTAAGGAAATGTTTATTTCTTTTGTGTGTATTAAAATTGATTGCTTGTAAATTCAAGTAGTTGGTTCGGTGATAGGTATGTGTATATAGAGTATTTAAAATCATTATTGGTAATTTTCGTTCGCTACGCCTAAAGCTCAATGTATTATTAACCTTTCTAGGGTTGGCACAAGGTAACCAATAAGGTGCTCATTTCGATGTTGCTTAGGAAATGAATTATTCATAACGAAATCTCTTGTTTGGTTGCAATATAAAAAAATTAGCATACCAGATATCAAGTAATATTTGTATAACTCTGATTTCTACGGAAGTTGATGGACAAGCAATTTTCTAATCCAAATAGTGTAATGCATTGATTTGGGACAGCAGGCAGGAGTAGTGGTCAGTCTGGTCATGGTCAGATTCAATGAGCCATCAGGACAAGCTTGTGTATTGATTTTCTTTTTGGGGTGGTTCATTTTTTGGAATCTTCCATTATGAGGCACAATTTTATAGGTGTTGTAAAGACAAAAATGTCAGTGGAAAATGTGGCATATTTCACATTATTTGTCCCTATTACTACTCCATTTATTTATTGTTTGTTTGTTTGTGGATTGTTGATGTAAATTGAAGAGTTTGGGTAAGGGACGAAAGGATTACTCAACAATGATGGCTCTCCCTAACGTCCCATTCCATTTAATGCTACCACAACCCATCTTCCAACAATTCACTTCTTTGAAAATTTTGGTCACTATTTTTTTCTTGATTGTCCATACTGTATACTATTCAAATCCAAAATCATCTAGGTCCATCTACTTGGTACTACCTGCCAATTTTATGACAAAAGGTGGGCCGATAAGGGTCGGACAAAAATAAAAACCTAACAAACATTTAAGTTGACAAGCTTATAGTGATATCAGAAGTCTGATTGAACTTAACGATGATGTAACTCGAAAAATAAATCCATGAGAGTTTGCTACAATAAAAAAGATAATACTTAGATTGTTAACTACTATTTAAAATTGAGTTTACTGCCTTTCATAATCATACGATTATCAGAGTTTTACTTCAATACTCTGTTAATTTTTACGCACCAATCAATGTAAACTGAATTTCAATAAAAATCGAATCATTTTTATTTAATGTTAAAAATAATAAAATAGAAAGTTTGGGAAAACCTTTCTTTATATTTATTTATTCCACGGGTGTTTAGATAGTTTTTGTGTTTTGTTTAGTGTGTGTCAGTCCTATAAATATATAGTGCATGTTGTATACAGAATGGTGTCCCAAAGTGCCGGCCAAGATTCTGACACATCACATTCACAAATACACCAAACGAAATAATTAAAAAAAACAAGATAAGAGGTTACTACTGAAATGATGGATCTCACCATTATCTAATTTGGGGTCGTTTGATTGAATAAACTCACTTTTATTTTAAACTTACTTAATTTTGAAATATCTCATGTTATTCACTAAATTAAAATCTATTTTAATTCAACTATCAAAATATTAATTAAAATTTATATTACTAATCTAAATTAGATATTGTTATTCTTATGATTTCAAATTTAATGAAGAAAAAGAGTAGTTGTGTGTTATGGGAATAAATGTTAAAGACCCACCACGTGTGAAGAGAAAATGTAAAGGGAGTTGTCGTGACTTTACGCCAAAGAGAAAGGAGGGTGATTGAGTTGAGGGAAATTCGTACACTGTATCAAACACGCCTACGCCTGTGCCTGTGCCTGTGCTTGTTAAAGAGAAAGAGAAAGAGAGAGAGAGTTTGCCTTGAAATTCGCCGGTGGGGAAGGAGAGAGATAATGATGGCCTACGTACGTTACTTCATGTCAGAGCCGTGAAGATCGGTTTTGGTACTCACAATCACAACTACTCTATTTTCCACCCAATGTTCCCTCTCTCAAACTTGTTTTTTTTTCCCCTTTATTTACTCTTCACTTTTTTTACTACTATCAGATTTTTAACTTTTTTTTTTATTTAATAATATTATTTTTGAATATTTATTCATTTTATAAATATATTTATTTTACGGCTAATAAAAGTAATAAAAATATTTAAGATTTAATTTAAATCAAAATTTCAGAAAGTCTCCTTTTGTTTAAACTTTATATCAAGTTAAACTATATTATATAAATTAGGATAGTGAAGAGTAATTGTACTCTATTCATTGAAAAATAAGTAGTCCTTTTAACTTGGGGCGTACTCTTTAATAAACTATTTTCATTTCTTCAATGATATAAAACTCTGTCTATTGAAAAATAAGGATAATTTTTAAAAACTGAAATCAATTCCGTTTAGAAATCACAAAATAAAACAGATAATTTTTTTATTTTTTTTTATATATTGGGACTTGGGAATAACAATTTTAAACCACACACTTTGAGTTGTTAATATCCACACACAATTTTAAACCACACACTTTGGCTCCATTAAGATTATCTTCAAGTAAAATTATGAAAAAGTTATGAAAGAAATTTCCTTAAATTCATCTTTAATATTTCTTTTTCCATCCAATTAAACAAAATTAATATATAAATAATTCTTATAGCTTTTAAAAATGTATATCAAATCTAATATAAACAAGTAATCATGAACGAAACTTATTATTCAACAAATTAATGTTCCTTTCCTTGTAACAGTTATGATTCCTTTTTGTAGTAGTTATAATCAAATAAGTACTACTTTAATGATGGCTTGCTTGGAATATATTAAGGCCATCGACATCGACTATTAAAGAGATTTTTATTATCAAACAAATGTTGCTTTGTCCTTATATTATCATTTCCACGTGAATTCTTAAAGGGTTCGTATTTTCCAACTCTTTTTCTTATTCCTATTTACTTTATGAGAATTTGTAACGTCTGTAAAGTAAATTTTGACTTACAAGATCTCTCATATATTCGTACCTAATATTATTATTGTATTTTTAAAGCGTACATCACACGATATCTTGTACTTAATAGTCCCATGTATTATCTCAAAACTTCATTATTATACATTGGAATAAGTTTGAGACATTTTTTCCATAATCTAATTATTCATTTTACATTATCAATTAGTTTTTAAAATACACTAATTCAAATTTACACCAATTGAATTTCATATAAAGATAGCATTATTTACTAGTGATTATTCAAGACCTTTAGCTAGAGTTTGACATAGTTTTAATCATATATCAAGTTTTTAATAAATATTCAAAAATCGACCGTTAAATAATGTGAGAATATTTACTTTTACATACAAAATTTTGGATTTTTTCTAGTAAAATATACATGCAAATATAACTTCAACAACTTAAATTTTCAACTTTAAAATTCATGACCTAACGGAAGTTTAATTACAAGCGAAGTAATTTTATTCATGAAATCATTTCTTTCTATGTTAATGAAGAAAAAGCATAATGAAATTTAAAAAAAAAACAGAAAAAGAAATATTTTCTTAGTCTGAGACTTGGTCTATACAATACATATCAGAAATCAAAGATACCCTCAATCAATTGAATAATATAGATATAGATATACTATTCCTACCGTCCACTTTTACTTGGATATATTAATAATAATTAAATAATATATTATTAACTTTAGTAAAGCTATTATTAACGTGTTTAAAAATATTAAATTTACTATTTTTTTTTAAATATGTCACCTAGCGAGTTAAGTAAAATATTAAACAAGTAAAAATAGACAAAAAAAGCCAAAAAAAAGAAGATGATTTTATTATTTAATATATATATATATATGACTAAAATGAAATGATGATTTTGTTATTTAATACTATATATATTTTGAAAAGCAACCATATATATGTGCAGTATCTGCATTACCTCGTTTGTTAGTTCTGTGTCAACATATGACCATCAATTATGGGTCCCACTCATGCTTTTGTCTTTATTTTTCTAATTTGACTTTTACTTGTTTTGTTTATAGTGATAAGTATATGAAAAGAAAGTATTTAAATAGAATAAAAAAATGTCAGATAAGATAATAAAGATAGATAGATAGATATAAATTGGTAAATGATGAAACAAAGTGTGGGGCACATGAAAAAGCAATACTCATCTACTAATATGTTAATTTAACTTTAGTGGGGGAGAGACGGATCTTCCGGAGTGGGTCCTTTGATCACACACAATTTTGTCTCTTCTATCACCAACATACATAATCACTCTAAATTTATAGTATTATTTTATTCACTTTTTATTTTGTTTTTTACATACTTCTCCGTTTTAATTTATTTGTTTGTAGAGAGTTAAGGCCGATAAATTATTTTCATTAATAAGGGTGACCTTCTGCATCGAGTTAGTCGCATAGGGTTTATCTAATGTAGTTTATGTATTCAGTGTGATTTGTAGCTATTACATAAGAATAGTTAAAATTTAAATAAGCTACTAAAATCTCCATTACCAAAATATATCAATATACACGTGTGGGAGACTTTTAATAGTATCACTAGATGGTAAATACTCGATGTGTCCCTAATTACTTGTCTATTTTATTTTTTATAATTGTCTCTAATTACTTGTCCATTTTGACAAATCAAGAAATAACAAAATATTTTTATCTATTATCCCCTCAATTAATCCATCTACTTCATAATTAATAGGGGTAAAATAGTAAACTCGTTATGTCAATAATTGCTTTCTTAACAGATGTGTCAATTCAAAAGTGGACAAGTAATAAGGGACAGAAGGAGTATTGGTTAATTGAATCAATACTAATATATTAACATTAATTAAGATGAATTTGATGCTTATACTTGCAAGTCAAATTTATTTTTGGATATATACAATAAATCTGAACATATTGAGTACTCCACAATAAAAGAAGTACATGTACCAGCAAAGGGGTAGTTTACACGTTAATACTAAAAATATTTCTCTTGCAAGGAAAGTCAAATCAAATAGTACTATTATGTTTTGATTAATTTAATAAATAGCACGTATGTGATGAAGGACCATATTTGGACTATCATTAATATATTAAATTAATTAGAAACTCAAAGTCCATTTTTTAAAGTTTTACTTCAAAGTAACGTACATAATTCATCTAATGTCAAAATTGACTAATTATTTATTATAGGAACTCGATGCATCTTTTGAGATTGTTTTAAGGATAAGAATGGAAGTGATTATTTTTTTCTTGATGGTTGAATAGCGCTTTTCAAAGGATATAGTAATTTGGACCTTCAAGGTTAACTTTACTTGAAGAATGGAAAATCATAATTAATTAGGGTTAATCAAATTTTTATGTAAAATTGGTTTGATTAAAAATAAACTTACTCATGAATGTTGGAGGATGTTGTTATCAAGGGTGTCAAAAGTGTAATCGATAGAGACGATTTTAGGTGAAACATGAATGACTAATTATTTTTTGGTTTTATATCGTCGTTCAATGAAATCATTACAAAAAAATATTTATCAATTATTAAAATGTATTATGAGATAGATTAACGTGTTCTATACTTTATGGGAGAGTTGAGTGGTGGGGTAAGATGGTGTTGATAGCCTTATTTCTTTGACTAATTAATTAATTAAGCACTATTATATGTGCACACATAATCACCTAATTAGTAAGTATCAAGCCTAATAAAACAATTCTAATTTGTCGAAATTTAGAAGTTTTGTAAATCTTAAATGTGTATAACTTTCAATGCAATACCTAAACACACTTGTTTGACGATAAGTACATACTTGGGAATTGGGATGATTAAGTCCATGAATTATTCGACTATCTAATTTACAAAATATATATAACATGTAAAGATAATATATACTTTATATTAAGTATACATATAATATACATATATATATATGCTACATGTAGTTCGATTATATTGATAAACTAGTTGATCAAAGAATATATATATATATATAGGTAACTTTCCCTGAATTACTGTAAGTTTCTAAGAATTTAAGCTTTATTGGCTTTTAAATTATATCTCTGATCAGGTATTACAGAAAAATATTAGAGACCATTTATATGAATTTTTCTGAAAAAATATAACTCATTTATTGTTTTCATTTCCAACCAATAAATGTGAGGTATCACAAAATCAAATATTGGATTTCGAAAATAAACTTCAAAATATTCTTTAATCAGCATTACGACATAAGATAGCTTCTCCCAACTATTTTAATTATTTTTGTGAAGAAAAAAAAACAAGTACTAGAACCATATGCTTATATTATTAAATTGTCAAGATTATCCATAATTTGTGCCAATATATTAGTGAAAGTGATGTGGAGGAGGGCTGTATTAGGATGATAAGTTGGAAATTTTGAGAGGCAATTGGTTTTGCTTTAATTTCATTAATTATGAAAATGACATTTGAGAAAGGTTGTTTATTGATCATGTTCATAGTTTCAATTTGGATACCCGCTTGAAAATAATCAAACAAATGATATTGTCGAGAAGTATAAACAGATGGCTCCCTCTCAACCTATTTCCTAATTTTCACGGTTTTCCTATCCCCACCCCTACCTCCACTTCTACCCCACACCCCAAAATTTTGAACTACTCATGAGTCATTACAAACAACAACTCACAAAAAAAAATAATTGTTATAAGAAATAATTTCTCCATTTATTATAATAACCATTTTTCAATTATACAAACTAAAAGAATAACTATTTATGACTTTTATTTGAATTAATTACCTTAGCAATCCTATTAATTGCATTTATAATAGAGCAACTTTCACGTATAGTAAACATAAAAATCATATGTATATGTTATAGCTATAATTTGCATAATTGCACTCCATAGCAAATTTTATGTTTCTTATGAATCTTTTGATTTGTATAATTCGCTACAAACATCTAAATTTATATAAATTGATCAGTTTTGTATAAATTTATTTATACATTGTAATTTGTATAATAAGATCTGTATTTGTATAATTATAAGTGTATATGATGAAAATATATGTATTTGTATTTATATATACACTTTTCTCTCGCTTTATACAAACACAAACACATTTTATACTGAAATATATAAAATGACAAATTGTATACCGAAAATGACTAATTGAATATCAAATCAGATGACAAATAAAGAGATGTTTGTTGCGAATTACAATTAAAATAAACTATGACTATGACATTTAATTTGAATTAATAGTTTGCTATTTTATACAATTTTTCCTTTATAATAATAAAAAGAATATCCCATCTATCATATAAGTTTTCCCTCTATAATATAAGCAAGCATGATAGGTATTTATTTATTTTCAAGCTTTTGATTGAGTGTGTCCAATGACCAAAATGAGGATCCTAAGTGCTTGTTGCTCTCAAAGATTTCCATTGATATGTTGGTAGTCAATAATGGCTGCACCATTTACTCATTGTAAGTAAAAGTGCTTGTAGCTAGGTTAAAAGCTTTAGAAATTGTGGATTAAATTATTTAAAATATATAGTACTACAATAATTAAGTAAGGTGGTGAGTTACTTTATGTTTGTCACTTTCATCATAGCCATTATCTATTTTTCCAAATAGTGTGCTATTTTTATGGAAAAAGTACATTATTATAGTGCTGTTGCATCCGTGAATTCATTCTCAAGTGATCTTTTTTTTTAAAAGATAAAATAAAATATAAGTAGCTAGATCATGTTGGTTTCTCTTTATGTACTATCAATATACTTCCACTTAATAAAAGTAGTAGTTAGTGTTTAATGAGAGTAATAGATACCCACTAGACTTACAATGCAAGACACTATATATTATAATTCATAATATCACATCCCTCTCAATCCAACAAGGAAAAAGTATACCCCCACTAACATTTTAGTTTGTTGAATTATAGTGGATTGAATAGGAATTTAAGGTTTTACATTATGGAAAAGCTAAATATATATAAATATATTCTTATAGTTTTTTATTCGATATATGATATTCACTTCATAATTCGATTAATTTGAATGTGTTTTATATGAAATCCATGCTTCTTATAAAAAAAATTATTAATAAAGTTCAAATTCAAAAAATTTGATTAATTTAAAAGGATCTCAATCCCTTCACTATAATTCTTAGTGGTGAAAAGCTTAGGTGTAATTGTGTTATTCAAGATGGGAAGCTATTCTTCTTTTTTATCTTTTCATTTTTTTTTAATTAACAATTTGTTAAAGTGAAACAATGAGAAGAGACCTAACTAATGATGGTGTACAAATTAAAGCTAACTAGGTTACAACATAAAATCTCAAAAAAATATATGACAACATTTATTATACTACTAAGTACTAATTATGTAATAGTAAAAGTGATGTATGCAATGCACTTTGGGAACCCCACAAATAATGTGTTGCAAGAAATCTTGTGAACTTAGCACATGGAATAGTGGGAGAAAGTGATGTATGCACCATCTGTCACATTTTTGCCATAGAAAGAATAGTTTGGATTGTTCTTCTTTTCTTTAATTTTTTTCACTTTCCAACAAGTCCATCCATCATCTTTATTGGTTTTGATGGTTCAACTAGCTAAGGGGATTAGTATAAACAAACAAATCACCTTTACCTAGCTTTTGTTCCACTCCATATTTTTTACTTATTCGTCCGAATCCACCAACAAGGATGCCTATGACAAAGTCATCAAAATTCCCATTTAAAGGAAACATATTGTGGAAGTGTCATTATTTTAGATGTGTGTGTGGCATGGCATGGTTGCCTCCACTCAAATTCTCTTCCTTTTTTCATTCATAATCATTTCATATTTGAAATTTTAATCTAAACACTATTTAAAACAATGACAAAATCGAAATTTTCATTAAAGGGTTCAAGATATGTTATATATATATACAAGATATAATCTTAGTCATATATAAATAGTATAATTACATATCGAATGAGGTTTGATTAACCTCCACCCCCTCTAGCCCCAAGGTGACTCCGCCCCTGGTGCAAAGCTTAGTAAGTTAGCTTAATTTGATGTAATCAAGACTTTTGATTAAAGACAAAGAGATTTTACACCGCTTATTTAGTAAATTCTTTCTTTCTTAAGAAAAGAAAATCCAAAATCATATGATATTTGAGATTTCATTGATTCAATTAATGCAAATACAAGTTGCGCAAACTTTAGTTAAATGAAAATACTCCATATTAAGCAATTCTCTATTTTTAAGATGATTCTCGAGATTTTCAAAGGATAAAGAAATATCATCCATCAAACCGTATTCCTCATTGGTTCCCAAAATTCTTTTCATGTCTCCCCTCTCAAGTGGGTGTATTAGTAGGGCCTATCTATAGTACACATACCCCACTTCATAAAGGGGTATATATCATATATATGTGCTGCAAAAGCACAAAGGAAGCAACATCAAATTAAAGGTTGATAGAAGAGTTGATATGTGCCCTAACCATTACTGACACAACAAGGAAAGTTAAGTTTCACATCTTGGGCCCTAATGATTCTTTTATTGTATCCCATACTTTGTGCTAAGTTTTGTCCCCTCCATCTATCCCTTTTTTCAAAATGAAAAACTCTTAAGTTATAAGTCAAATGAAGGGGGCGAGGGGAATATGGATAAATCACCAAAGTGGACAACTTTTGTGTGACACACCTTTCCATTTCTTATTAATTTTCTTGGGGCCACACCCATCTTTTTCATCTAAGATTTTGGGCACAAATATGGGCCAAGATACTTGGACCGTTACCTTTTTGCTCATGTAGGCTCCACTCATGAAATGATATTCCTTGTAAGAAATCAATATATTAGGTTCTTGCCTTCCTCATGATATGTCCATGTTTTTCTAGGTGAACATAATATTATTATTGACAATTACTTGTCATAAACGATATTTTCAATTACACCATTAATTATTGTAGATCTCAAAAAAAAAAAGTTCAACCATTTAAAATATCATTAACTTTAATCATTTCTCAGTGTTATTCTATTTTCTACTCCTATTTCTTTAGAAATATGTCAAGTAGTAAAACTATATAGCTAAAGTACCTTTAAAGAAGAAGGGATCAATAGTGGAGAGAGGGAAGAGGAATCTAATAAATGTTTTAATTTTTTGTTGAAAGGTTAAGAATCATAATTTTACTCATAGGTTGTTTTTGACTCTCAACCAAAATAATTAATGTTTATAGAGAAGAGACATAAATTAAAGGCATTGATAAGAAAAGTCACTCTCCTTGCATTTAGTTTTTATTATAAATAATACCAAAAGGCAAGTGGTGGAAGAGTGGTTGAGATTATTTACATGTTCGACTGTTGTATACTTTTATTGATGTTCAAGAAACACACACAAAATATTGGGACCCCTCCACTCTATAAATGAACATGGAATATCTCATCTTTAATTATGAAAAAAGTCCATATTACTATTTGTTTTGCATTTTCATTTTATTCTTTCTACTTTTATTTGTTTTGGATTTTTTTTTTCCCTCCAAAAGGTTAACAACTTAAAGCAAAGGCATGTTTGGCTTTGTGTATATTGCTGGCACCCTTTTATTTTCATTTTTAAAAAAAGATCTCAACTCAATTTCTTTTTCACGTTAGAAAGTGAGAAAGAAAAAAAAGTGAAAGTATATTATATTGATATTCGTCAACTTATTCAAACTTTGAGTTTCGAATTTAATATATTTGAGGGAAAAAGTTTTTATATTAGAAACCATAAAATTATGACTAACAAGAACTTCATAGAAAATGCATTAAAATCGAAAGTTAAAGTATGAGTGACATGAGACAATATGTAAGTAATTTTTTCTCTTTTCCAACACCAAACGTGAAAGTTTCATTATGATTAACATGTCTTTTGGTTTGAACTAGGAATTAAAGGCATTACATTTGTCTAAATTGTCCATTGCACTTGATCATAATGAAAATATTTTACAACTTGTAATCATCATAAAGGAAATGGAAAAATCCTTTTGGCCAGAAAATTTGGCCAAAATGGTATTTTTTCTATGTTATTTAACCCTTTTTAATAATTTTTACCCTTTTAACTTTAATACCTTTTAACTAAAAAATAGAAAAAAGATTAGTTTATTTTAAAATAAAAAAGATATTATAGATTTTTTTAATTTTCTGGCCAAATTCTGGCCAAATTTTCTGGAAATTTAGCATTACCCAAAGGAAATCTTTAGTCCATAGGTTTTCTTAATATTAGCTTTAGGGAACAATTAAGGTTAATTATTGAGTCCAAAGGAAATGGCCATCGCACATTGTGCCAAATAGAGATGGCCATGAACATGGTGCGCCTTTTCTGGACTTGAATTACTAAAAATCAATTAACTAAATAGTTAATTGTGAAAAAGATAATCTTGGTAAATACTATCACTATACTAAACCAATGTATTTTAATACGGTTAAGTAATAAATTAGGAGAAAACAAATATTGATTTGATATTTACAATTAGTATAATACAAAAGTCGAGTGCAAATAATTTTTTACCTTAACCTTCGCTTCCAAAATTAGCCAACACATGGTCATACGCATGTCTTTTAGTTGTTGTTGGATCAATATTTTGTCTTGGGCCTCAATTTCTTACTTAAAATGGAATCACTTGCCATATAGAAAGTGTTTGTGTTTGTATAAAGTGAGAGAAAAAATGTCTATATACATATTTTTTCGTTCGCCACTCTCCCAGATCTCGCTCGCCACTCTCACTCGCCTCTCTCACTCGCCTCTCTCACTTTATACAAACACAAATATATAATTTGCGTTTGTGTTTGTATAAAGCGAGAGAAAATTGTATATACAAAAACATATATTTTCATCCTATACACTAATAATTATACAAATACAGATCTTCCCCTGCCCAATTTTCTTTTGTTTTTCTCTCGTTCTCGCTTTATACAAACACAAATTATACAATTGATTCTTTTGTATATGTATATTGAAACAGATTATACAATTGATCTTTTGTATATGTATACCGAAATATACATATTAATAGCCATAACAAACATAGAGTTTGCTATGGAGCGCAATTATACAAATTATAGCTACAACATACAAATATGATTTTTATGTTTACTAAACCTAAAATTTACTCTTAAAAAAAACGTCTTGAATTAGACTTAGCTAGAACGCAACTACAATAAACTAGGTCCGAAGTTTGACTTGTCAAGTCCACAACTTTAATAAAAAAAAAATTGAAGTTGGCCTTGACAAAACATAACAAACGTCAACTATAAATGTCTGAAATTTCTCAAACATCATATATGAAATTTTCAAACTTTAGTCCCTTATGCATATTTCTAAACAAATTTGAACTTCAAATATAAATGGGAAAATTATGCGGTTAAACAAATTTATACTACTTAATTATTTATTATAACTATAGTTTGCTATAATTACCACTCGCGACTAACATTAACAATTAATTACGTGGGCTGATTTCAAGTTTGTATAATTAGCCACGTTTGTATAGGTATAATTCGTCACATTTGTATAATTCACAACTAACAATTCTTTGTTTGATTGGGATTTGTATACGATGATTTGTATTTGTATATGACGATGATTTTCTTTGATTTTTCAGTTTTGTCATCATATACATTCAATCTTTTTGTGTATAACTTTTTAAAGTTTGTATAAACATGTAGTTTTCGAATTTTGTATAATATAATTTATATAATGTAATTTGTTTAATATATTTTGTATAATTGTTTAAAGTACATATGTTTATGTTTGTATCAATTCGTTATTTTGAGTTTTATTATATTTGTATAATCCAGACTTTATATTACTCAATTATACAAAAAACACGTGAATTATACAAACGTACCTGAGAATTATACAAACAAGATACGAATCATACAAATTATCGTCCTCTCTCGCTCGCCTCTCTCCTCCTCTCCCAATCTCGCTCGCCTCTCTCCTCCCTCTCCCAATCTCCCTCACCAGAATATACAAATACATATGTATAATATACAATTATCTAACCGATATACATATACAATTCACCTCTCTGCCCTCATTCGCTCGTCTTTCCCAGTCTCGCTCGCCACTCCCCTCCCTATAACATGTAGCTACGAATCGTAATTAGCAAACTATAACTATGAAGCGTAATTATGCTATTTTTGAATGGCTTAATGACCGTCCCAAAACAAACTTCAAATTTTCACCACTTATCTCATTTTAAATTCTAGTGAAGTCGATGTTGTTGAATCCAAAAGAAAGATGAATAGTTGGCATATGATCAAGAACAAAGTGATAGAGTCCAGCCCAACTTTCACATGGTAAGTGTGATAATCCCCTTTAGGACAATACAGTACCAGGGTGGACCATATGTTCGATCAAATTGTCTTCAAATTTAATGGTCTTTAATTTCTCTTTTTGGTATCCATCTAATGAAAATTTCTGTATCTTTACATATTCAAACCTAATGAAAATTTAACGTTTGTACCAATCTTTATCAGACTGTATTAATTGATACAACATGTATCAATCCTCTCCCCAACATTTCTCTTCTCTCCCGAATCACGCTCACATTCTTTTTCCACCTAACGTCTCAAAACAATTGTTATGAATGATAAATACTTAAACTATAGCTATAAAAAATATGTTGCGGAAGCCAAATATATAGGGAGTGATGAAATCACAACTGCTATATCTAAAGGTAGCTAATAAATAGTAAATGAGACAACAATAAATAGAACACCATAAATTTACGAGGTTTGGCAAAATTTTGTTTTCTTTTGATTACTCCTCGGACACAACCAACCAATATTTATTACACTCCAAAAGAGTAGAAGTGAAATACTACAAGAGAGAAAGAAGAACAATTGCCTTTGAAGATGAGAAGACAAGTGAGAGGTGTGTTACAAATGAATTAGGAGCTACCTATTTATAGGAGTGAATTCTTCCTATTGATGCCATCCATGATATCGCAATGTGTCAAAATGTCAAGATTTACCTTGTGAAACCATTTTATGGTTTACCTAAATTTCACCTACAAAGTTGCTATCTTGACTTTTGTACCAATGAAGAATTATCTTCCTAACTACCAAATCTTCACATTAATTCATCTTGAATCTTGTCAAATTTAAACAAAATATTCAGGTGTTAAACAAGACCCAAATTATAATATTTTTTACATTAAATATGGGCATTTGTCCAATAAACCCACCTGCTAAAGAAGTGGCTTTGTTATAAATGGGCTTCATATTATTTTTTAAAAGCCCAAAATCCTCATAAAACAGCCTCTTGTATTTGTTGGGTTTGAGTGGAGATTATTGTTTGTTAATAATAATTTGCCCTAATATGTTGTTTATGGCATTTCAATTACCATATGAGATTATTGTTGTTTTGGCTATTTTTACACCGTTTCCTATTTCAATTTTCTCTTCATTATTTTTACTTTATACCGAAATTTGTTGTACTTGAGCCGAGGGTCTTTCAAAAGCAGATTCTTTATCTCCATGAGGTAGTGGTAAGGTTTATTACTTGGATTTTACTGAATATGTTGTTATTGTTGTTAGGCCAAGTATGTCACAACTCACAACCACACTAGTCAAAGACTGTTATGCAGGTGATTTGAGAATGGCCTTGGCAATTGGCGGTCTCCATATTTCTACTCCATGCACTTTTTTTTCATGGAAAACAATTTTAATCTTGAAAATCTTTCATGAAGTAAATAGGGGACAAAAGTTTGATAAGAAAGTAAAAAAATATAATGATAATAAACAAGAAATTACGTACCTATTCATTTTATTATATACATATAGGCTTTTATTTTATAATATATAAGTGATAATATTCTAAATCAACAGACAACAAATCATTTATTATAAAACATTATCACGTAAGCAATATTGAAAGTCTTGGTTTAATATTTGTGTAGTAAATTTCACTGTCATCGTACAACTTTACCTTCTCATAGTAGACATTGTTCTAATTTCTATGCCAAATCCAATTTTATCGTGATATTGAATGTTGAATTATATATTATTTGTACCCAGCTACATGATGAAAGTCCCCTCGGCCAATCGTCACTCGATAGCTCAAAGCTGACCGGTACAATCCACGTGCTTGCCTACTCATCTTTCACCGGTCTATTTGTACCCAACTACAATCTCTTCCCTTATAAAAGAAAAAAAGGGCCTTCCTACGCTAATGAATGCCTCTTTTCTCTACTCTGAAGTCTAGAACAAACAAGTGGGAGAGGCAAGACTACGTAAAAAAACTTTAACAGATATATTCAATTTTTCGTGCCAATAATCTTCGGATGTTGAATGATTAAAAAAACAGAAAAAAAGAGTAATACAACTCTTACCTTTTCTTTGTAGTAGATATCATTCGACATCAATTTTATCATAACAATAAATTTCAAATATTGAATAATTAAATAAGAAAAACAAAAATACAACTACTATATGTTAAGATTAAGTAGAACTAATTATCCTGTGGACGTACGGAGAACCTTGTAAGATAGGATATTAATATATTGTTAAAAGTGAAAATAATATCTTTAATGAACATTTTCAATGCCATTATAGAGATAGGAATGTCGTACAACTTTGGATATACTTGAGGGAAAAGGTCAAATGGCTTTTAGTTGACAATTTAATTTAATTTCACCCACAGAATATTTTAAAATTGCAACCATTTCTCAGATTAGAGGTGTTGATAACTCACACATGAGAGTGACAAATAACCAGCTTCCAAATAGTCTATTGTTATAGGAATTAGAATTTTTATTTAATTAGAATCATTTCATCACTGTTGTTAGCCCCACCTTAATTTTAATTTCAATTTTAAAAGATGCAATTACTCATTAGTCAAACACAGACTTTAATTTTTTTTAAATCCCACTTTCAGATATATAAACACTACATTTAGCAGTTTTGTTATTTTCAAATGGTTCCAAAAAATTTAGCACAACCTATTAAATTCATATAATAGAACTCGAACTATTCGAAACTTTTCTAACTAAAGTAATTCCTTATATAAGCTTCATAAGTAAATATCAAAGAAATTGCATAATACATATAAATTATAATACTATTTTATTGAATAATAATTTGTTTTGTTGATAGACATTCTCTATTTTATTAACAGAAAACTAAATTGTACCTAAACGTACAAAATATATAACTACATGTATTTAATTCAGACTATATCTCAAAGATGACTTCTCATTATTCCCTTCTTTCTTTTTAATTTGAGAGATGATGTCAATACAACTTTTTTTTAGTTTTTTCTCTTATACCAAAGTATTTTCTAATTAAGAAATTAGTTTATGTAGTCTTTGTTTTTAAATATCACCAAATGATTAGCTAATTTTGAATAGTACACCTGCATTTAGAGAATCTCTCCTTCTTTTTTTTATGGCTAGGTAAGCGTTTTATGATTAAGTACTTAATCCTATAGATCATCTCCGTGGGGGTGATGAAGGAAGAGGCAGAAAAAAATAATTTTTTGGGGTTAGTTTGCACTTGAAAGAAGTAAAAAAATAAATATATATAGAGATAATTTATTTATTTTTGTCCACATAATAGGAGAGAAAATCGCAATAAAAAAAAAAAAACAATTTCGTTTTGTTAGCTTGACCAGATCCCTTGTTATGTTTATTTCCAATTATAATTGCTATAATTTCATATTTGATACTCCATCTGTCCTAATTCATGTGACACGATTCAGATTGAAAGTCAAATAATTTAATTTTGATCATAACGTCGAGCATGAAATCTTTAATTTTCTTTTAATGAAATTCTACATATTTGAAGACTACGTGAAAAGTACTATACGTTAAAATAATTGATAATTCAAATATATAAAAAAGCTACATGAAAAATTTATTGTCAAACAAAGACTTATTTAAATATGAAATCCAAAAATTGTCAAATATATTACAACGAAGGGATTAAGTAACTGTCACCATTTGTCCCACAACATTGTAATGTAACATTACTAAATCAGGTCAACGAAAGAAATTAAACCACAAAACTAATAAGTACTCCTTCATCACTCAAAAAATAAAATAAAATAGTACGTACTAAATTTTTAAAAACCTCGCAGCTGGCATAGATTATGAAAGTACTATTATGATATTGTTTAAATTAGCAGATTTTTGGATCTTAATATATCATATATAATTGCCTTAAATTTCTCCCGTACGTATTTCCTTCATTCCCATTTTTTTTTTTTAAAAATAAAACATGAAATGTTATATTTTATAAATTCCACGTAGGATAAGAAAAAGTCAAAGTCCACTTCAAACTCGTTTGAAACACGTGCCTTTGTAATGCATCAAAGCTAAAATAATTAATTCACTAATCAAAACCACACTTTTTAGCAGGTACATACACATGCCTGCTCTTATATGTTAAAAAAATAAATAGCCTAGGTACATATTTTTTTTTGGAACTTAGGATAATCCTCGCAGTCGCTATAACCTCTGTCCTTCGGATGAGCATTCCGTGGTGAACACTTTGAACGCACTGAGTAACCCTCCACTGTGTAATAATCCTGCAAACCACACAAGGTACATATTTTTTTAAAAGGAAAAATAATAACCAATTCATCACTCTATAGCTGTTGGTACATGATATACATAGAAAATCATTCAATGTTATATTCGTCTTATTTAATATCCTGATTAGCTTCCATCTAATTAATTTAAACGAATTGTTTTTTTTTCTTCTATCATAGCTTAATATCTAAGTGTATATATATATATCGTATCTCCCATATATCATAACTCATAATCCAAAGCAAACAAAAAACATATTCTTACTCAAAAACCTCTACATTTACACAATGACAAATTATAATTTCAAACATATTGCCATTTTCTTCATTCTCATATCAATTTTCATCCCTCGAGTTTTATCAGTAGTAGAAGATTGTGGAGCAGAAGAAGATAACTCATGTGTCAATAAATCGAAAGCGTTACCCTTAAAAATCATAGCGATAGTCTCCATATTAATCACTAGCATGATCGGAGTATGTCTTCCATTAGTTACACGTTCTATCCCAGCCCTAAGCCCGGAACGAAGCCTTTTCGTGATAGTCAAGGCACTTGCTGCCGGAATTATATTGGCTACGGGGTTTATGCACGTGCTACCGGACTCATTCGACATGTTGTCATCGAGTTGCCTTAAGGAGAACCCGTGGCACAAATTCCCCTTCACTGGATTTGTGGCTATGTTGTCTGCTATAGTTACAATGGCTATTGACTCTATAGCTACTAGTTTGTATAGCAAGAAACATAGAGCTGGTTTGGTTAATCCAGAAATTGGTGGTGTTGATCAAGAAATGGGTGCAGTAACTGGTGGACATTCACATCATCATCATGGATCATTTTCGAATAAAGATGGAGTTGAAGGCACAAAATTACTACGATACAGAGTCATTGCTATGGTTAGTTTTATTTTATCTTTTAATAATTTGGTCATTCATTTTTCTTTATTAAGCGTTTTACTAGGACACTATCAGATCACATAACTGCCTATAAATAATGAAATTGATTGCTAGTAACAAAACAATTCGTTTTAATTAATTAGTAGGAAACAAATCACAATATTAAATAAGAAAATAAAAATCGAAATTACACTTGAAGCCTAATGGCACTTGGCAGTACATCTTTAATGAGAGATTTTTCTTACCAAAATTGGCGAGATTTTTTCCTAACTGGTTCTTTAATTATAGTTAATTAAATCGTTTGTTAAACTGATTTAGTCTAGATATTAAATTTTAAATAAAACAAGTATCCATCTAAATATGCATTTGAGAAAATGGAGAGAATATGTAATGGAGAGGAGTCAAATCCACATATTACTACTAGTCTACTACTTACTACAAGAGGTTCAAGTATATAAGGTAGCTGAATTTATTTTATATAAGATATCTGAAATAGAAGCCTTTTTCTTTGTGAATCAATGAGAATTTTGTATTATAAAACATGATGTTTTTATCCAATTCCTACCAAATTAGCTAACTAGAAAAAATGCACAATGAAAAATAAATTCTTATTAAAATATTTATAATAGCCATTGAACATTTTTTCTTTACTTACCGATTTAATTAAAATATTTCACAAACTAATCACTGAATGATTTTTTAGTAATGAGTAAAGAGGGGGTGGTGAGTTGTCTTGATATATGGATCCGTACAATAAATAATATATATTGCATGCATGCATTATTTTATTGATACGAAACAATTCAATAAGGTGAAAGTCAAGCAAGCAATCTCTATTATTTGTGTACTTTGTGGGATCATAGTGATGCAAGTCGATTTGTTTATGTATTACTACTAAAATCCTAATATAGACACATCATTTTGTCCCTTTGACTAAGTTTATTGTTTTTTTGATCTCTAATCGATCGGTTCATCAATACTAATTAAACTTGATTAAAAATTAATATAGAATCATATCATTAATTAATGAGCTGGGATTCTTTAAAAATGTATCGAGTACTTCTTTTTCTTTTCTGCTTGCCTCACACTTGGGAAAAAGGATTAAATAAATCACCTTATCTCCTACACTTTTATTCTAAACCACATATATAATTAATATATTGATAAGTTATACTTAGTCAAGTAAAATCATCACAAAAAAGGGTAACGTACATTTTTTGCAGGTGTTAGAGCTGGGAATCATAGTTCACTCAATAGTGATAGGGATTTCACTTGGTGCTTCAAACAATACATGCACAATAAAAGGACTTGTTGCTGCACTTTGCTTTCATCAAATGTTTGAAGGAATGGGACTTGGTGGTTGCATTCTTCAGGCAAGTTAACATTTTTTTTTTGAATAAATAGTACAAAAATATCGATCATTAATTAAATATATTTTCTTATTACGTCATATTATTAATATAACGTAGTAACTTTGTTCTTTTTTTCATCCAGGCTGAGTACAAGTTCTTGAAGAAGGCACTAATGGCGTTTTTCTTCGCAGTAACAACTCCATTTGGTATAGCACTTGGTATGGCATTATCAACTACTTATGAGGAAAATAGCCCACGGGCGTTAATAACCGTTGGATTGCTGAATGCATCATCTGCTGGCCTTTTGATTTATATGGCTTTGGTTGATCTTCTTGCTGCTGATTTTATGGGTGATAAATTACAAGGCAGTGTCAAGCTACAAATTAAGTCATACATGGCTGTTCTTATTGGGGCTGGTGGAATGTCAGTCATGGCAATTTGGGCCTAGTTTTGTTTTTCATTTAAGTTTGTGAAATCCCTTCTTCATTGAATTGCAAAATTGTAATCGTGTATCCTTTTCAATTTCGTGATTAAATTTCAATTGCAAAGTATTTGCCTCACTTTATTGTTACTTAATTGTTTTCTAGCTATTTATGTGGAGTTTTTCGTAGTCAAAGTCAAAGGTTTGTAATTGACATCCATTTGTAATCTACCTACGGTATATTAGTATTTCGCGTGAATAAATTTAATTATAGTACTCGTCTTTCAAAATGGAGTACTTCTTTTACTCACCAATTTTTGGAGTGCATTTGGAATGGTTCGAAAAATTTTAAATGGCAGTTTTGATACACTTCATTTCGTTGGTTCGGTCTTTCAGTATTGGGCTTACCCAATTAGTTCGAGAAGGATACATCTTCGTTGCTTTCTGCTAATCACATTGTTGATTTTTTAGTTGATCTTTTATGATATATGTGAGTTTAGATTTTTAATGTATCTAGTTGATTTTGTGTTCCCTAAACTAATGTATAATGCTTTCGTTTCAACATTAGGATACATTACAATTTTATCATGCACAATGTATTGTGTTCAAATATTAGTTTTGATACAGACCCTTAATTAGTATTGATACTTGATATCATGTGTATCAGCTTTTTCATCTACAAATTTTTGAAACATCAATGTACTCGATAACTTGATTGTTGATTCATTCATGTATATACTTGATAACTTAGTTGTAGTTAGTTGTTGATTCATTCATGTTGTATTATTACAATTTGTCGACAAGTTTGATTCAAAATTGAGAAATTTGTAATATAATCTGATACATACCTTCTTTCTTGAACATTTTGATGCTTTTACAACACATTACATGTATAATGTATCGTCTATAAAGTATAATATTTCACAAACACAACAAGATACAAAAGTAGTAATGTATCATGCTAAATATTTGGTCATGATACAATAATTTACATTAATATTACATGTATCACACAGTAATGTGTCAAACTCTAAGCAAACACTTTAGGTGCAAAATTTACTTATTTAATGTATCTAATTAATAGGAATATAGTACTTATCAATTTATACAAGACACATAAATACTAATGTATCACGATTGATATAGTCATCTCGAAAACACAAATAAAAAATTGAATTAACAACACAATATATGTAATTTCATACCCCCAAGTGTACGTGTTAGATAATAGAATAGAGAAGGACACTCACCATGGCAATTACTCTGTATCTTAGTAGTTTTTTGCCATCAAGTCCATCTTTAGTCGAAAGGGATCCATGATGATGATGGGAATGAACATGATTTCCAGACACACCCATTTCTTGATCACTTTCTGGATTAACACTATGTTTTTTGTTGTACAAACTCTCTATATAGTTTAATTTTCGGACGAAGGGTGTTCATCTAACCACCCTTGGATGGATGTAGCTCCGCCCCTGGGTTAGATGCCTAAAGAATTTCGTCACCACTGTTTGCATCTAAGGATTCAATCCATTTTCCATTGTCAGATAGTTTTCCAAATGCTTTACTACTTATGGTTTTGCGATTACTTATATGAATATCAGAAAGTGATACTTATGTGTTGGGATTACTAATACTTGCTCCAAAATAAGAAAAATAGAAAAATTAAATTATATATACTTCTTTGGTATTTATTTATATAAAGTATATAAATAAATTATTAATGAAAATTTTGCCAAGACTATAAAGGACATAACGTGGAAGTCCAATTGAAATTGTACTAATTAAAAAAAATATATTGAAATTGTACTACATTATTAAAGCTGCTGATGTTTTTTTTTATTAGGAATTGGATTTGTAAACATTACCGCATTCAAATATGATTTTGGAGAAAGAAAGGTTTATATGTGATATATTTATATAAAGGGTATTGAAAAAGGTTTTATACCACTTTTTTCATTGTAATAAGAAAAATATTTTATTGAATAAACTGTTTTCTTGTTCAGTTTATTGTAAGTTGAGAAAAAAATTGTTGCCGAGAGTGTATTATCAAATCATGAGTCGTAACTGGTTAGGTAATTGCGTTCTCATGATACTAGGTTTGAATGTTATTGATAGAGGTTTGTATGGTTATGGAAAGTATCGGAAGAAGCAGAATGTCAAGTTGAAAGTATTAAGAGAGGTAAATCAACAACGTGAAGATGGCGTTTTGGCAGAAAGGGAAAGTTGTTTCCCCTTCCATCCATATATGTATTCCACTCCGCTTAGCGGGACACGTTTGGGAGAGGAAGAGAAAGGCGCTTAGTCCTGGAAGAGAAGAGGAAGGAAATAACTAGTCTCAATTTAGTAATGTTTTAAGATTAGTCAATTTTTATATATAAGTTTTTCTTTTAGTCTTTTTTGATCAATTGCGTACTAATTTATGTTCGATTCAATAATTGTTTTAGGTTACGATCCAAATTCTAAGTTCGATAATATTAAAAGATCTTAATCTGAATCAATTATAGAACATCTTAATCTTAATCAGTTTTAGCTGTTTCCTGTTTCAAATCAGAAGAAAAGGGGAATGGTGATTTGAATAAAGGGAATGAAAGCCATTGTGTTGCTTGCTTCTAACAACGAGTGAAGCAAAAATCATATTAAGTTTTCTTCTTTTTTGCTGTCTTTGAGCATGAAATTTGTTTGTTGAGTCTGATTTCTACGTCTCTTGTAATCCCTGCTATCAAAACTTTGCAGATTTCAGTGACTACGATTTATGTGTATCTGTACGGACAGCTATACATGGTATAATTAAGTGGTCTACAAAGAGCACTTCTCGTTGAGGCAAAATTGCAAAACATAAAGTTAATGGAAACAGCTCTAGATTCTCAATCATTTATCCAGCTTGGAATTTTAACAGGGTTACCAATAATCATTGAGTTAGGACTTGAGCGTTTTTGTTCTCATGCAACTACAGCTGGTTGTTGTTTTCTTTTCTTTTTCCTATGGAACAAAATCTCACTACTAGGGAAGAACAATTCTTCATGGAGGAGCCCAGTGTATGTTGGGAAAATGCGGATTAACACAAAAATATTCAAAATAATAGAAATAAAAGGGAAAACGTGGATTAACACAAAAATATATATGGTCAAAATAATAGAAACAAAATGGGAAAATAATGAATGAGAAAAAGGATTTCTTTGAAATTGTAACTGTAGCAAACCTTTTTCCTTTTCTTAATAATTTGCGGAAGAATATTTAGTTGGAAAAGTTCATTCATTGGATACACTTACATAAGATGATGTATTTTACAGATTTTTTTTGCAACTCACAATAGGTCATGAATTTTAAAAGATAAAAGAAGGGGGTGTACGTTTACACACTTATTGCTCAAAACAAAATATGAAGACAAATTTAAGCCCAAATTGCCATGACAGACATTCCACCAGCCCCAAGAAGAACAGCCATGTAAGACTTAATTTGTAGCTTTACACTGCCTTGTAATTTGTCACCCATAAAATCAGCAGCAAGAAGATCAACCAAAGCCATATAAATCAAAAGGCCAGAAGATGATGCATTCAGCAATCCAACAGTTATTAACGCCCGTGGACTATTTTCCTCATAAGTAGTTGACAATGCTATCCCAAGTGCTATGCCAAATGGAGTTGTTACTGCGAAGAAAAACGCCATTATTGTCTTCTTCATAAACTTGTACTCAGCCTGTATTAGAACAATAGTTGAATTTGTGAATGTAGTAATAAGAAAATATATTTATGAATAGTCTAGTAATAAAATGAATACTTGCCTGGAGGATGCAACCACCAAGGCCCATTCCTTCAAACATTTGATGAAAGCAAAGTGCAGCCACGAGTCCTTTAATTGTACATGTATTGCTTGACGCACCTAGAGATAGCCCTATCACTATTGAGTGAACAATAATTCCAAGCTCCAACACCTGCAAAAACGTTTTTGTATATATAGTTCAAAGTTAATATAGAAAAGTTGTACAGACTAAAAAGATAAAGTGTACGTGTTAGATAATATAATAGAACAGAGAAGGAAACTCACCATGGCAATTACTCTGTATCTTAGTAGTTTTTTGCCATCAAGTCCATCTTTAGTCGAAAGGGATCCATGATGATGATGGGAATGAACATGATTTCCAGACACAGCCATTTCTTGATCACCTTCTGGATTAACTACACCACCATTATGCTTTTTGCTGTACAAACTAGTAGCTATAGAGTCAATAGCCATTGTTACTATAGCGGACAACATAGCCACAAATCCAGTGAAGGGGAACTTGTGCCACGGGTGCTCCTTAAGGCAACTCGACGACAACATGTCAAATGAGTCCGGTAGCACGTGCATAAACCCCGTTGCAAGGATAATTCCGGCAGCAAATGCCTTGACTATCACAAAAAGGCTTCGTTCCGGGCTTAGGGCCGGGATAGAACGCGTGACTAGTGGAAGACATACTCCGATCATACTGGTTATAAGGATGGAGACTATAGCTATGATTTTTAAGGGTAACGCTTTGGATTTGTTGACACATGAATTGTCTTCTTCTGCTCCACAATCTTCTACTACTGATAAAACTCGAGGGGCCAAAATTGAGATGAGAATGAAGAAGATGGCGATGTACTTGAAACAATAATTTGTCATTGTGCTAGCTATAATGGATATTGAGTGAATATGTTTGTTTGTTTGTGGTTATGAATTATGATATCTTGCGAGCTACTATTTATATATACTTAGGATTTTGCTAATCCGTGTGCTAGCTAGGATTTCAAATATATTAAATTCCGTATCCAAGCGTAACTTAGGGTAAGCTACACAATAATTGGTGGATATGTCATTTTTTTTAAAATAATTAAAGCCGAATACTATTTCACCAAAGCTAGCATGAAAATGGCTGGAATAAGTGAAAATAAATACTCCCTCCGTCCACTTTTATTAGTCATGTTGCACTTTTCGAAAGTCAATTTGACTAATTTTCAAAGTTAAATTTGATTATATTAATTCGATATTTTAAACAAGCAATTTAGATATTCAAAATTTATACGAAAAGTATTATAAATTGTAATTTTTTGCATATCAATATGATGAAAAAATACATCTTAAAATGTTAGTCAAAGTTTTATAGTTTAACTCTAAAAAGGGAAACTATGACAATTAAAAGTGGACGGCTAGTAATACGTAATATTTCTTTTAGAATAAAAGTAAACGCTATAGTATATGCATGAAGTGGGCCTAAATGTTTAATAAACATATATACATGTGGATTTTGTACTTGCGAATACGGAAAATATGTATCCAAAATGGCAAAGGGTGTGTTTTAAACGAGTGCTGAATAAGGAAGGCATGTATTTGATGTTGACTTGGTAGTTTCCTATCCTACCTGGATTTTACAAAATATGATCATTTTATGACTTAATATTGAAAGAATTAATTTAAATAGTTGTTCATAGGATGCTTGCTCATCAAACAGCTTAAATTAAAAATAGTTGGCGGATGTATGAGTATGTATAATTGTATATGATCAATATATAATTCTAAATAGTTGGCGGTTGTATGTGTATAATTATATATGATCAAGGTATAATCTATGTATATTGACCTAAAAAAAATAAACATAAAATCAGATTGGACTATTCGTGTAAAGATCTCATTACACGTGAGTTATCTTGATTTTATGGTCTTACGAATTACGTGTTGTGCATAAAATCCTCAAACAATAGCTTGATTGAATTTATATTACTATCACAAACAAATTTAACAATATATGAAGAACCGTAATCGTAAATATAAATTGATAATTTAAGTTCAAACACAAATAAGTTAATAAAACTTGACTAGATACTTGAAGTTATAGAGAAATAATACTTTTAACGATTTTGTGTTCTTCAGACCTATCTCTTACTTCTTTTCTACCTTTCATATGTAGTAATAAGTTAGGAACATGGCGTAGAATAAGAGCTATAACTAGTTCGATTGAATCCAACAGCTTCAGTCCAAATCATATATTTGTCTTAAGAAATGTAATAAATATGTATAAACTACTAATTTTGAACCAAATAACGTAAACAAATTAAAATACTGAACTCATAAAACTTCAAATTATGACACCACCTAATCTACTTAAGAAGGACTTTCTTATATATAGTTATAGAAGAGAGAAATTGAGTGGCCGAACAGTTAAATTTTGGCTTAGCAAACTTCTTAACAACATTGACTAAGGATTAATTATTGATGTTGTCCTCATCCATAAACTGATGAATTAAATATGAGATCAAGCCCATTTGGCCATTAGAGACATGCCACCAGCACCCAAAAGTACAGCAATAAAAGCCTTGATTTGTAACTTGATGCTACCTTGTAATTTATCACCCATAAAATCAGCAGCAAGAAGATCAACCAAAGCCATATAAATCAAAAGGCCAGCAGATGAGGCATTCAATAAGCCCACAGTTATTAAAGCACGAGGGCTATTTTCTTGATAAGTATTTGATAGTGCAATTCCAAGTGCTATACCAAATGGAGTTGTTACTGAAAAGAAAAATGCCATTGCTGCCTTTTTCAACATTTTGTACTCTGCCTATATATTAGGAAAAAAACAAAAAAAATATCAAGACTCTTTCATGGACCTTATAACAAACTTTACTTTATTTCACTAAAGTCATTTAATCATTCAATTTTATGTAACATCAACTATTGTCCTTATTATCCAACTTCATTCAATTATTGATCCTATTTTTTGGTAACGTGATTTAATTGGTTACTACTCTACTACTTTTTTTTTTTTGTCTTTATAATTAATATCTCTTTCGATTTATTAAGAAAATTACCTGAAGAATGCAGCCACCAAGTCCCATTCCTTCAAACATTTGATGAAAGCAAAGTGCAGCAACAAGTCCTTTTATTGTGCATGTATTGTTTGAAGATCCAAGTGAAATCCCTATTACTATTGAGTGAACTATAATACCAAGCTCTAATACCTGCCAATATCACTTCGATTTAATCGATTGTAGTTATAATTTTTCGGGTTACAATATTAATTTGCAATAAAGAGTTATTTATGCTATTGTAGGCCAACTTAACTTGCTGATCGAAAAAATAATACACTATTAATACACAAAACTTAACAATAAAACTATTGTGTTTAGTAAGGGATACCGAATCGGGGTATAGGGATGAATAATTTATGATTGCGAAATTATAAGAACGGAAAAGGGTCAAAATTACCCTTAAACTATCCGAAATAGCTTAAATATATCCTTAAACTATATTTCGGCTCAAAAATACCCTTCCCGTCAAACTATTGGGTCACACCTACCCTTCTAGTTAACGGAAGTATCCATTTTTAAGCTTTTTAAAATAAAATTTTATATATTTTAAAACTATGTAAAAGAATACTATAAATCACAATAATTAATGATTCAAAATATTTTTAAAAATATGAAAAGACTAGTATCAGAAAACTTGTTTGAATTAGCATTTTAGGCAACATAAGCACATGGACCACCATTTTAAAAATAGGTTTTTAGCTAATTTAGTAATGTTTGGAGCAACAACGTAACCTATCTAAAATTCGGTAAAAATGTCATTATTATTTGTTGTTGACAGGAAAGAGACATGCATGTGGACTCTGGCTACAAAATTTGGATCTATCTATGAATGGTATATATAGCAGTCAACAAGAATCTATTCTTCAAATTATGAACCATTTATGCTATGCACTCTCCATGTGCAAAAACATATAATTCCATCAATACATTAATAATTCAAACGATGTCACATAAATTAAGCATGCAGGATAAGTGATCGATAGACTAACCATGGCAATGACTCGATAACGAAGTAGTTTTGTTCCGTCTTTCGAAAGGGAGCCATGGTGATGAGAATGGAAATGCACATTATTATTCACCATGCCCAATTCTTGATCACCAGTACCATTAATAATATTATGTACTCCATTTTGTACTTGTTCTGGATTAATTACACGAGCATTATTGTGCTTTTTGCTGTACAAACTAGTAGCCATAGAGTCGATAGCCAACGTAACTATAGCTGATAACATAGCAACAAATCCAGTAAAAGGAAACTTATGCCAAGGATTTTTCTTCAGACAATTAGACAACAACATTTCAAATGAATCTGGTAACACGTGCATGAAACCGGTTCCTAGTATAATTCCAGCAGCAAATGCCTTAACGATAACGAAAACGTTACGGTCAGGGCTTAACGCTGAAATTGAACGTGTAACGAGAGGTAAACATACTCCGATCATGCTAGTGATTAATATCGAAAGTATAGCTATGATTTTTAAGGTTAATGCTTTGGATTTGTTGTTGCATGTGTTATGTGTTTGTGATTCGCATGATGAGTAGTCACCTTGTGAGGAAGTTTGAGGTGTGAAAATGGAAATGAGGATGAAGAAGATAAAGATAATCTTGGAATTAGAAGAAGCCATTGATGTATTTTTAATTTCTTCTTGGTTTTGGTGAATATTTATTTTTGCTTTGGTTTGAGGTGTGTGAGTTGTGATATCAGGGAGATACTATATAGGCATAGAATTAATTTGGTGATATATCGATCGATCATGTGCATGGATAAAAATAATATAGTAAGGTCTTAAATGCTAAGCTGACATGTTGGTGTAACAGTTTTATTTTACTTGTTTTAGATTTATTGAATTTTATCAGATTTCTTGATAATCAATTCAAAATTGATTAAATGGCAGGTCAAATTGTTGATTTAATTCCTCATATAGTATATATATTGTAAGGCTGTTAAGTGCCTATTTTATTGCAAAAACAGGTAAATGTCAAATCTCGGGAACTACAAAATGAAAGTAAATGCAACAGTATCAAAAGTTTTAATTGCATGGTAGCATGAAACTTTCATACCCCTGTGTTGGTGGGGATGGGGGAGGAGAGAGAGAAAATTAAGGAGAGAAATATTGAAAACACCCATTAACTCGGCGTAAATTGTTAGTTTCATTCTCAAACTATTGACATCCTTAAAGGTACACCCTTTTTACATGAGTGAAATACCCTAATTTCTCACCAAGTTTATGATGTTTTCAACACTTCTCTCAGCTTTGTGTAAACTTGGTGTTTTCAACACTTCTCTCGGCTTTGTGTTAACAGTTTCATGCTTCTACAAGAGTTTGACATCACTTACTATGTCATGTTGTAGATCAAAGATGTACCTAAATTTAGTTAGTCAAGTAGAGGATTGTTTTTAAGAATGTCAATAGTTCGAAGACAAATTAAAACTAATAATTTACAAGTAGTTTTTTCAATACTTCTCTCAAAATTAAAACATGTTGTAGCAAGAAACAGAAGTTAATGCTCAAAAATATAGGTGCATGAATCTGACACACAAATTTTTGAAGACACGCTCTCTTTTATCAATTTATATGCAATTGTATAGAAGAAAAGTATCCTACAAAATTTCTCATGTGTTTCAGTTACAAGTATTATGTGTCATCTTTTACTGATTTCAGGTGTAAAGAATCATATACTAACTAAAATAATACTATTGGAATTAAATAAGTGTGCAATACATATGCCAAGGTCCAACAAGAACGATGCCTCGGGAAATGGGATCTGATTTCAAACAAATTATCTGAAGCCAATTTAACCAGCTCTGTATTTCCATAAAGAGTACTCTGTAAGCAACAATATGGGCATCCCAGAGAGAAGCATCTGGACAAACGACATGCTTGTAAGGCCCTAGAAAACAGTACCATCATGCAGCTAAACTGCTTTAGTGTAGGCTTAATAACAAACTCCTCCGTTGCGCGGAAATACTTGCATGATCACCTTCTTCAACTAATCCTTAATGGCCTGCAATTCACAGTGGAGAACGAAAACATGTATTTCCAGCATATCCTTAAATAGTTGCAGAGATATCATACCGTTCCCATGGATACCATGACAATGATCGTCCAGCCTCTTGCATGTTTTTTCATAGATGTCGATGAGGAAGGTACAAATAAAGGCAGACAGATGAAGAACAACCTCGAACACATGCCCATGAGTCACCTCGATCACTCTTCTTGCAATGCGCCTAAATGGCACGTGCTGGTAAGATGATCATCCTAGGTCCTCGGATTGGTGCAAATGCATCATGGTCATTCGTCACTGTCCTATACTTCAATAGCCTCTCTTGCAAGGCCATTTTCAGCATTACTTGTGGTCACTCTGTTCCACGAAACTACATCCTTAACATGGATCTCTCATAAGTGCAATCACTAAAACCCAAGTTAGAATGCGTATCAACCATGGCATTCCACCAAAGTAATGTCTTCCGGAATCAACATCTCCTCAAGTATATAAATCAATGAAAAGAACAGCTCAGAGGAATTTTATGGTTCGAGCAATACTAGAGGCGTAAAAGCTCACTACAGCAGCAGGTCAGATTGAATGTCCTTTAACGTCATCTCCTGAAAGTACTTAAGGGCTTTATCTGGCATATCAAAGAGTTCCATGATATTAAATCCTTACAACCATAGCATCAGATACCATTTCTGCAAGTCAAAATTGGCAACATATTTATCAAGGCATTGATACAAAGACATCAAGGTCCAATCATGCTTCATAACATAAAAGTGAATTTACATCCTTGCATGTATAACCAAGCTATGTACAGACAAGAACCACTGTTGCAACAGTTCCTCCAATCTTATATGTTCCAACTGGCGTACAACTTGAAACAGATGGGAAATGCTGATATTTTATGGAATCCCAACCTTTCCAAGAGAATTTTTTAACAATAGATAAACACACATAGCTTACATTTCAAATTGGTCTCTCTTTTTCGGGGAAGTACGATTGGAGGAAAAAGCATCATATTAGTCAAATGGATGGAAACATGATAATACCATGGTGATGTACCTTCACCAGAATTGGACTTTGAAGCACCACTCATCCAATTTAATTATAGAAAAACAAATGAAATAAGATCTTTTCAAGATAAAATGTGCAGTGACAGGCAATATATTTTAGTAATAGATGACCACCCCAACATATTTGGTTCATGAATTTGATAAATTTTACCTAAGAAAGCTGTTATGTAGCCACTAGCCATGTAAACCCAGATATGATAAAGTAGTACAAGAACACAGAGAAGTAACATTGGAATGTTAGAATAGTTCTCCATCGTGCAAAAGATTAAGGTGAACAAGAAACCAAGTCACAAAATTTATGAAGCAGTTGATCATCAAATGCAAACAAGCAAATACCAAATATCTACCTTTACTTCTGGGAGATTGATGAAACATTTATTTTCAAGAGTCCAGCTTTGACAATTTCCTTGAGGAAATGTCTGTTGATAAAGAAACAACACTCCCAAAACTGATGAGAGACAAAGCTCATGTCCTGCTCCATCCCAATTAACCTGCACAACACAAATACTAAATGGATCAGTGACCACCTATTTAAGCTGCTACAATGTCAATAATAACAGACCAAGTCACAATCTCAGGAAGCACATCTAGGCCTATCAGTAACTAGTCACTCCTACTTCCAGGGAAATAATTAATCAAATAACAAGCTAAAAATATATCCTGGATTAAATTGATCAACAGGTGTCAAATGTACAATAAGAAGAGATTTTCTTTTGCCGTTCCCTGAACAAACTTGTATATAAGCCTCTATGAACTTTCAGTTTCTCCCAGTAATCCTCTATACCAACTAATTATCCCACATCATCAAAGTAAAGCATATAAACAAAAAAAGTACAAGGAGAATAAAAAAGGAGAAAAAGGCTTGTCAAGATTGTCCAAGAAAGATGGACAGGAATTCTTACCAGTTCTACAGCCTTATATAATCTTGTGGAACTAAAATCACTAGTTCCTCACTCCAAACTAAATACAAGTTTCTCTATGACAGTTTTTTGAACTTTCTGTACAAAAGAACCAAGTGAGAGAGAGACGCACAGAGAACCAGTTTATACATTTCAATTCACGGAGAGAGTATGTTTTATAATTTGATTGTATATGCATGTTCTGAGCGTTCAAATGACTTAATTATTCTTTATAACTAAAGCATAAGGGTGTCACCTATTGATGCGAAAGCACACTTATAAATGTATATGCTGAGAACCTTCTTTCATCTCTCTTGTACCTTCTTCCAAATATAGCATTCCCTACCCTCCTGCACCCTTAAGGTGGACCTCAGATTTGGTTTAAGGAGGACTCCTATGATGGATAAATATCTTTTCATCCATCCGCCAACGACAATATCAACTTTCCTAGTTCCTACCCTAGAGATGCAACCATTTCATCATTATTCCTCACTAAACATCAGACCTTCCCCCATATTACATGGAAGTACATCGGTACCATCGGAGATGCATTCTGAGAAGTTCCTTATTAGTTTGAATCAGCTAGCTATTTCCTTGTATATTAAAAAAAAAAAATCAGCCAACTTTTTGTCACCGATAAGCCAGACCATATCATTTGAGCGAGTCTCAAGCCTTATTCTTTTCAAGTCAGATTTCATGTTTTTTACCCCCTCCCCCAGGGATTAAAGGCAGTTATGTATCAAAAACAAATACTATAGACAAGTCAGAGGCATGATTCTAATTTTTCTACATGAATTGTTCATAATAAACAAGATAGAGAATTCTTTTAACTACTTTTTATGTTGCTGCTAGCACAGAAGTTAAAATACAGTCATTACCAACTGCACAACTTGACGACAACTAGAAGCACTCACCTCAATGGTCAAAGTTAAATATGTGACTCAGATTGGAATGACTTCTCCATACTTCCGCAGAACAACTTCTAGCAAAGAAAAGTAACACTTCAGTCCCCCATGCTTCAACAAAATTTTCACATATTACCCCCACCATGATAATGCAAACAATCCTTCAGTCCCTGCTGCTTCACATAATTTCTCAAACATTACCCTTCTGTACAAGGCAATGGATGCCCATTTGGAAAGCAAAAGAGCAGATTCAGTTCATTGCCAGTGGCAGCTAATGGCAATGAAGTTTGACCCTTGATTATTGTCATAGTCATCACTCTGAAAGCAGATACAGTTGCACTAACCAGCTGACTGTGCAAAGATTAGAAATGCCACCCTTTAGCACGCCAGTATGTCTGTGAATTTTGCTTTCCACGTGCAATTTTTATCTTTAGAAAAAGCCTGTATGCAATCTCTATTTTGTTTGAACCTAGTAACTTGTTGTTTAATTTGCTACAAATAAGCCTGCTAGGGTAAAATCCTTTCTCTAAAGCTTCTTCCATTACCAGGACAGCATTGTCAAGCTGCCCTATGTTGCAAAGCCCATTGATGACATACTCATAAACTTGCATATCGGAAGAATAACCACTTTCTTGCATCTCATTCCAGATGTTTAACAGCATACCACATTTCCCAAACCTAGAAAGCCTCATAAGCAGCAACTTGTATGCAGTCAAGGATATCCTACATCCAGCTTGTCTCGCCTTCTTGTAAATCATTAGAGCTGCATGAGGTGGACCATAGCTACATAAAGGCTCAAGAAAAGAGGTTACATTCCCTGTAGTTACAATCATCCCCCGGCTTAACATTTCATCAAACATTTCAATTGCATCAGCTACTCTTCTAGCTTTCAGAAAGGCAGATATTAGTCTCATATAAGTATCAGCATTCGGCTCACATTCCGTATTTAACATCCTCTCATAATATTTAAATGATTCATCAATTTCACCCTGTCCAATGAAATTCGAAATCATTGCATTGTATATCTCAGCATCAAATACGCGCCCTTTTTCCTCCAAACCCTCAAAAATCTCAATGGCATCATCAATTCGACCAGCTCTCCCTAAACATTCAAGAACATAACTATAAGTCAAATTATCTGCCTCAAATCCATCATCCACCATTGCTTTCAAGGTTCTCTCGACTTCCTTAACTCTTCCAAATCTCGACCACCCACCAATGACTATGTTGTAGGTTGTGATATCAAATGAAACTTTCTCTTTCATTTTCACAAGTAATGAACTCGCAGCACCTACATGTGATCGACGACACAAACACTGTAAAACAACATTAAGTGTCTCGGTATTACATCTCAATCCATAGTTCTCTAATCCACTAAACAATTGTATAGCCTTTGAAATTTGTCGAGCTCGAATAAAGCTATCAACAACAATGTTAAGTGTCACTGAATCAGGCATAACTCCTTGATTCCTCATTTCCTTTAACATTTCAACCATCTTCCCGAAAAACTTCCTCCTCCCTAATGCTTTAAGAATTATACAGTAAGTATCATTATCAATAGGTATTTTTTGTTGTTTGATAACCCAATTGAAAAATGTAGCTATTGATACAGCATCCAAATTCCCTTTGTTTACTACTTTAGCAACTAAATCAACCGTTAATTCTACGTCAACAGATGTCAGTGCCTTCTCGATTGCTGTTTTCCCCTGAAGTTTCTGAAGAAAAATGCCGCGTAACTTATCTTCGGGAGTTAAAAGCTCGTCGAAAACCCTAAACTGATTTTTTGGTTCAGAGGAATCTGCAGGAATGGGTTTTTCGATTGAAGAAGTTCGACGGATGGGTAAAAGGTCTGAAAGTTGATTCAGAACATGAGATTCGTCAAAATTAGTGGGGAATTTCTCAGATAGTGATGAAATTGAGTGAGAAAATGTAGAATTTAACGATGAAAAACTCGGAGAACTGCACCTGGAACTGAGAAATCTTGCCAATAGCATCGTGATTCCTGGTGAATTGGGGAATTATTTTTCTCTTTGATATGAAGACAATGTCTCTGTTGCGTTGCAACGACGTCGTATTAGTTCGACCACTCCTACTTACGACGCCGTAATAGTTACATAACCTTGATTCTGGGCTTTATTACATGGAATTTTGCGTATGGTGCTTAAAATATGGAAAAAATAATATTTTTAAAAGATTACTTTTGTTCAAATTGTTACGACATTTTTCAAATCGAACTAAGAAAGTAGTATAATTCGAATATTGTAAAAGGTAGCAAAGGTTTATATGTATATGTTTCTTGTCGCCAATTCACAACATTATGTACCCACAATATTGAAAGCAAACAAGTAGAATGACATTAAACTATTAGCAAACTCTATTCGAAAAAGGGCCAAAAATATCCTTGGACTATTCGAAAAGATTTAAATATACCATTCATTCATCTATTGGCTAAAAATATCCCTCAGTCCACCTATTTGATCCATTTCTACCCTTAAAACTAACCCCCTTTTTTTTAAAAAAATATTATTATTATTATTTATTACTTGTCATTTTCTTATTGGATAAATTAAATACCAAGTCATTTAATTTCCTCTACCCGCTCCGACCCATTCCAATACCCACAACCCCAAACCCAATTAAATGACCCGTGGATTGATCGCTCTTTCTTTCTCCCTTTAACCCTAATAGCTTTTTCTTCTTCCCTCTTTTTTTCTTTAACAATTTCAACACTAATATCAATCAAATGATAACTTGAAGTTGAAGGAATAGTTTAATTTCATTTTCCAGGAGAGATCAAACCATATGATACAAAGTCAAGCTTTAGCATATTTGAGTAACAAGTTGATAAGATAAAGGCCATTCTATTAAACTGTGAGAGCAGTGAAGAATAGCAAGTCACCATTCTAGCAAATCAGCAGCAAAACACATCTAAACTCTACCAAAAAAACATCAAAACTGATTAAAAAAAACTCTACCAGCAAAACTACACCAAAACTATAACAAAACATAAGCATAATTACACCTAGATTCTACCAAAAACTAAACCAAAACTGTTAAAAAAAATCAGTGGCACAAAGGCAACAAACGTGCACCATAACGAGATAAAAGAATTGAACCAAAATTTGATAATAAACTGCACCAAACCTGGTCCAAAAATGAAAATAAAATTGGTTCAAATTTACTTCATTAACGATGGAAATACATTCTAATGAAACTTGTGAATTATATCAAGTCCTAAAACGTAAGAACATTAACCAAACTAAATACAATTTCACTCCAAGCTTGAAACTTTCCTCTCTAAGGTAGATGCATAATTCAAATCTATCGATTTAGCCATATCATCCCCTATCTAATTCTTTAACATGTTCCGTTCTTGACGAAGGGCATCCAACAATTTTGTTTTAGTGTGGATAAATATAGTCCCATGAAATGAAAATAGTTTTTTATCTTGCCATTTCCAATAACGACAACCATTCGTTTCATAGCGACAACATTTATAGAACCTACGATCACCATTTGTAGGTGTAAAAAAATTGGCAACCATTCCGCAATGACATATGCGGGGCTCTCCTTCGTCACGACAAGAAGTAGAAGAAGATTCAGATATTTGAATGGAGAGAAGACTTTCAAAATCAATACTCCTTAGTATTTGTACTAAAAAATTCGAAACTAATTTGATTTGAAATTATAAGAGGGAAGAAGAAAGAGTTATTTGGGATTAAAGGGAGAAAGAAAGAGCGATCAATCCATGGGTCTTTAATTCGGTTTGGGGTTATGGGTATTCCGGTATTGGAATGGGTCGGAGCGGGTAGAGGAAATTAAATGGTTTGATATTTAATTT